>CAVNYN010205733.1:0-10607 GCA_963692815.1 Nyctanthes arbor-tristis | reverse complement strand
CAAAAGAGAGATAATAAATTATAGATCCAACTAAATGTTCATAATAAGAGCGGAAAGATCAATAAAACAGAATATAAAGATAAGATATTACCAAATAATAAAACTGCTAAGTAGTGGAAAAATAATGTACCAATTATTATACTTTCTATTTCTATCTTCACCTACATTTTTCTGTCATAAAGAGTGGCATGAAATTATTAAATAAAATCAACACCACAAAAATAAATTAATAAATGATTTTTAATCATATGAGTGAAAAATTTCACATACTAATGTATCATATTTACTTTCCTTTTATTAATTCTATTATAATAATTGACCATATAGCATATAGCAATGTTTGCACCAAAAAAAAAAAAAAAGAAGCATACAGCAATTAAAAAAAAAATTACCGCCTTAAGAAATCTAAAATTTCACAAATAATTCACACAATTAGATAAGTAAATAGCGTACTAATTTATATGGGAATTAAAATGAACCAGAAAATAACAACATATAGGTTCTAGTTCGATGAAGTGCATCCACGAAATAAGTAAATAACAAATTCTAGTAAGATAACAATAATAATCACATATAAATAACATAATTAGCACATCTATATTCATAAAAATTCCAAAATGAAAATTATAAATGAAAAGAATATTAGGAACTAATTCATTATTATCAATGAAGAAAGCAACCAATAATATTCCAGAATATTACAAAACTAAAGTCTCTCATTTCACTAAAACATGGGAAACAATAGACTAATCGATTTGTCAACAAAGACGAACTCAAGATTCTCATCCCAATCATTATGATCCAACGACATCAACTTGGCTGCAGAGCAAACTTTCAATCTCCAATCCATTCTCTTCATGTAAATGTTTTTTAGAACGCAGCTTACATCATTTTGAAAGAATGAATATCATATAAGAGAAGAATAAGTGAATTAAATGACGACGGAGACGGAAACCATATGAAAATTTGACATCACAGTTGCGCAAATTAGCCATTTCAAAATAGAAAAGAATAAAATAATAAAAAATAAAATATGACATCAGCCATTACATCAGCGATTTGAGCGGAAAAACTTGTTTAGACTTCTCTTTATTTAGATATATATATATATATATATAGATGTTATATATATTACATTTATTATTTAAATCGACTTGAGATCAATAATTTCATGCTCATTTAACTTTTTATTTACATCGACTTGAGATCAATAATAAATAGGATAGTATATATTACACTTTCAATTCAAACTAATTTTGTATGTTGGAAATTTACTGAAATGGAAAGATATATATATATATATATATTTTTTGTATTTGAATCTTGATTTATGTTTTAATATGTAAAATTCATGAACAAAATTAGTACGATATTGTTTTAGTTTTATATATTTAGTGTTGTATTTTTGTTTTAATATTGATTTATATTGCAATATGTATAATGCACATGAATGTTATAAAATTAACCATTACAACTTAAAAAAAATACTAATCATTACATGAGTATTTGATTTCATTTAATTACATCATCAAGACAAATGAATGTCATAAAATAATTATTATATTTAATTTAATTTAATAATATTATAAGTTTATAACTTACATAGCGTTATACTACAATTAATTATTTTAATGTAATGTAATTGCCCACTATATAAACATTCATATTTCATCTCTTCATACATACTTCACCTATTATAAATTGATGATCGAGATCTAAATAAATTCAAGAATATTGAAATACAAATCCAACTTACACTTTTCTTTTAATTAATCCAATTTTAATTTTAACCCGTTCTCTAGCGAAATGACTTTGTCCGCATCAACTAAAAAAGAAGAGCATGATATGCTAATAAAAGAATTGAGTGCGTTTAATCAAGAATGGAGCATCAAATTAACTTTCCATCCTTTCTAAAAGTTTCATTAAAAACTACACGAATGCAGAAGGTCTCATCCAAGATTAAAAATTAATTTTAATAGATGAAGATGTAATATTTTTATTTTAATACTTTACATTTTTAGTTTATATTTGAATCACTATATTATTATTTTAGCAATTCTTTTATATATACTAACTCATTTCTTTTTATGTCTTTGTAGGCTAACAAAATCCAAGCTACATTATTTGGTGATACAATCCAAATGATTAGTGATGTAATGATATTCGTAAAGAGAATACATATAAAATTCAAAATAGAAATATTAAACAAATATAAGTTTTGTTTTTACGCAGGGTTTCAATGCAACAAAAGTATTTGTCAAATGAGACGATAAAAGTAAAAAAAGTATAACATTGATAAGAACTATTATGTATAGAGAAGTTCTTTTGTAATAAAATACTCTAATGAAATTTATATATTTAAAATATATTTATTGAAATATACAATGTGCAAGGCACGTTCCAACAACTAGTGTTATTAGAAGAGTGGAATTTATGAATATTTTTTCTAATATGCCCTTTCATTTAATTATTATTCAGCTTTAAGAAAGTCCAATTAACGTTCTTAGAAGAGTTGAATTTATAAACATTTTTTCTAATATGCCAATTCATTTAATTGTTATTCAACTTTATTAGTTTTTAGTTGTTAATATCAATAAACATTAAATAGGGGGACATAAGAAAATTAAAAAACTAATAAAAGTGGACATAATTTGGGACAAACAAAAAAGAAAACCAAAACTATTTTTATGAGACGGAGGGACTAGGGAGTATTTTTTTATGCAAAACATTAATTTATGGTATTTGATGCATACATGCATCGAAGTAGTTGTCAAACAAACATTTTCAATCTTTAGTTAAACTATCAAGAGTCAAGACACATTAATATTTACTAAAAAATAGATAATTTAAATTGTCACGATCCAGTTTCTCATTGAGAGCATATCCAATATATAGTGAAAATGTGAAAGTCAAGGAATATTATGACGAATGGCAAAAAGAAAATGTGTTTATTTGGTATATTAAATACTTGACATTGTCATGAAGAATGTCATAAGATGACATTTCATCGACAATGTCAAGTATTAATTTATCCAATCAATAAATTTCTCTCTCTATCTTTTTTTTAAATGTTCAATAATAATTTGTCAAATATATAGTGTAAACATTATTGTTTTTATTGAATATAATGTCAATGCTCTTTGCTACACTTACACCGTCAATATTATTTTATTGGGGATGCTCTGAGCTGCCAGACCAATTACTAAGAATGACACAATTAGATACTCATTCTATCACACAAAAATAATTCATTATTTGTCCAAAAAATAGTGTAATTGTCATATTGAGCATGTATTTAATTTTTTATTTCTATATGTACCTCTAATTAATGTATTACTATTATTTCACATCAATTGTCTATTCATTGAAAGTATTTTTAAACAATTAATGAGATATAAGAGTATATATAGAAAAATATAACGGTCTTACTTTAGGGCCCAAATCCATGAGGCTCATGTACAATTAATTAGTCCAATTATTTTATTATCCAACTCCAGTATCATGTATGAGGATCCAGGTTATTATTATATTCAATTCAATTTTATTTTTATTGGTTGGGCTTTGTTTTGATGGCCGAGGTTCGCTTCTAGTCCATGAGCAAGGGAATCAGTCCATAAGTCCAAATCAAGTCCAAGCACAAGTATCCGTCAAGCACGTGTAATTATCTCCAAGATTAGGTAATATCCAAAAAAGAAGAATGTTTGTCCATACTCCAGGTATAGCTAGACCAGTCCATATAAGTCAAATGTTCGTCCATACTAAGTATAGGTAAACCAGTCCATAAGAGTCCACAGTCTAAGTATCGGGTCAGTGATGTGAAGGATATTTTTAGATATATTATATATTTTAACATTTTTTAGTTTAATTAGTGAAACAATCTCCATTAATTAGTTCAGCAGAAAGGTATCACCATATTCCAGAAGTCTAATTTTATCATTTTGCTTTAATGATCACTTCTTAAAGTTTATATTCATTTATTTTTTATTTCAACAATTAGATATGCATGATCTTTAGTCAGGAACTAATTCATTCCCTGTCAAACACAAGATTCAGTTACTAATTCATTACCCGTCAAACACAAGATTAATTTTTGGTTTAGATCACCAACCTTTTAATTTTGTATCAATTTTGTCTCCATTCTTTCTTTGTGCCTACTAAGTCGCCAACCTTTCATTTATTATCGTATTACATCCCTAACATTATTTTTCGTTTCCAACTTTTCAATTTTCACCATTAACCCATATCAAAATGATTATTATACCCTTGATTATTTATTTCCACTATAGGTCTCCAACCTTTCAATTTCTATACAATTTTGTCCTCATTATTTTTTGAGCGCGTAGAAGGCCAACCTTTTATTTTTTGTCGTGTTATTTCCCTATTAATACTTTCCATATAAATATTTTAATTCTTACTGTTAATATCTATTAATATTTTCATTGAGTTGTGTTGAAGCGGGTGTATGGATTTCTTATTTTATATTGTTCTTTATTTTTTATTTAAATAATTAATGATATAATCAAAATTTTAGTAGATATTAATAGTAAGAATTAAAATGTTAGTATGAAAAGTGTTAATAGGGATATAACACTTCTATCCTCAACCTTTCAATTACTAATGTTAATTCCAATTAAAATTATCAATATATCTTTAATTATTTAAATTAAATAAAAATAAAAAATAAAGAACAATATAAAATAAAAATTCCGCCCATCCTAACCTGTAATGATAATAAAAACAACTCGATCTACACTAAACTTGATGAATACCTAATCCGAGTAAAAAAAAAAAAGAATTTTCAATCTGAGAGTCAGTGCAACAAATCATGATCACATATCATATAACGGATATAGATCAACGTGATTCTATAGAAAAAAATTATTTTCAATTTGCAAAAATGAAACCGAACCCTAATACACTAATCTAATTTTTTTGTGGATTCACAATTGGTGGATCACATTGGATTGAGATACATAACAACCTGGGGGCAAACTGTGGTGAAAATAAAAAAAAAAAAAGAGACAAGAAATTAAATTAGCATTAAAGTATTAGGGTTATGTTTATTTTTTATAAATCAAAAATCAATTTTGGCGTAGATTTACCCAATCTGTATTTGCCAACTGATATGTGATAGTTAAGAAATCGGATCCGATTCACCACATTGATACTTAGATCAATAACTTTCTATGACACGGATTTGATATCCATCGAGATCTTTATAGATCAAGTTTTTCTATTATTATTATTTCTTACTGCTGTCATTGGGTTGTGTTGGAGCAGGTTAGAGTTTATGGATATCTTATTTTATATTGTTAGTTATTTTTTATTTAAATAATTAATGATATTATGAAAATTTTAATAAATATTAATAGTAATAATTAAAATGTTAGTATAGAAAGTATTAATTGGGCAAAAATTCCAGGAAGACATGAAATTGGGACGTTTATAGGTGATATTTCTATGTGGCACACTTATATTGGATGATGAAAAAGTAGCCATGTAATCATCACCCAATAAATGTGTGCCACATAAGAATGCCACTTATAAATGTCCCCATTTCATGTCTCCCTAAAATTGTTCTTAATTGAGATATAACACGATAAAAAATAAAAGATTGGGCTTCTACAGGCTCAAAAAATAATGAGGACAAAATTATATAGAAATTGAAAAGTCAGGAACCTATAGTAGAAATAAAAAATGAATGGTATAATAATCATTTTGACGGGGGTTAATGGTGAAAATTGAAATATTGGGAATGAAAAGTAACGTTGGAGATGTAACACAATAATAAATAAAAGGTTGAGGGCTTAGTAGGCCCAAAAAAGACGCTCTTCCGATCAAAATTGATACAAAATTAAAATATTGGAGACCTAGAGTGAAAATTACCCTTAATATAAAGACCAGTTATTGTCATCGAAAGTGCATCTTAATTTGTTGTAGATGGTAGGCTATTACTCATACATATTATCATAGTTATTAGTTTATCATAGTTATTAGTTTTAGGATTACAAAAGAGTCTTATTCATCATAATGTTAGCTAACTAAGGCATACTAATTTATGCCAAAATACTTCTCATATGAACCCCATAGATCGGATTCGGCCGCGTGCCATGCTTGAATGTTGTCATCGGTGTACAACCATCCACTTCTCGAATATATTATGCTTGATCATCTACAAAATTATAGTTATTGGGGTAAGTTTGGAAAACTTAGTAACAACAGTATTATGCTTAAACTAATTAGTGAAATAAATGAATCATGATACACTTTAAAACTTATCAAACTTCATGAATTTATAAACTTTGGAAAGAGAAACAAAAATTACATTACATTTAAAAAGAAAAGACAAGAAAAATCATAAAAAAGTTAAATTGATAGAGATGAAAGAAAAGATCATAACTCAACTGTGGATCCATAAAAATTAGCTTTTTCTTGAAATCCCCCCCCCCCAAAAAAAAAAAAAACTAAATATTAAATTCTTATTGTATATGATATTTTATTTCTCTATAAAGCAACAAATCATGTAAAGAATAGTTTAATTGTAAAAATAAAATCTTAATTGGTGTATATTTATACTTTCATATGATTTGTAAAACAATAGTCATGAAATAAGTTAAAGAAAAACAGTAATGATTTGTCAAAGTTGGAATTTTTTCTATCAAGTTAACAAGGGCTCCATGTAACTGTCACATTTCTCTATTTGTATAAAATATTAAGGCCTATCACTTTTTTTTTTCAAGTCAAGTACTGCTATGTAAGCATGCAAGTATTGTAAAATGAAAGTCACGTTGGTTCTATAAAAGTTGGGTCAAATTATATTTAAAATAAAGTTTTAAAATGCGTACGGTCCTCGACGTACGGTTGTTTAATGGTACCAGTCAAAAAATGGACTTTTAGGGCACCAAGTGATTGGGGACTAGTTGTTCTCAAGCTAAAGTTTGGGGGAAAATAGAGCACATAAGACAAAAGACAGGAAGCATTTTTGCCAATTACCCAATTGTAATTGGCAGCCAAAATGACCCATGATAGTCAAAATATATCAAATAAAAAATTAATAATTATGAATTTAACAATAAGCAAGAATGAGATAAAAAGATGCATTTAATTTGCTAATAAGGTTTAACCCATTTGGTTAGGGGAATAGACTGGGGTATTAGGATTTAGAGGTCTCAGGTTTATTTCTCCTATGAGCTATTTTTTTTACATTTTATTTGTTAGCTATATGGAAGTTTGGATTGTTGATTTTTCAATTCTAAAACAAATAGGGAAAGTGTGTATTAAACTTGATAAATGTCAATATGCAAACGATATGTCATGCAAAAAGTTTACTACTTTTTTCATAGCAAATTTATTACACGGGCATAAATTCAAATTTTAATGAGGATTATAATTAGACGACCTTTAGAGCATCTACAGTGGTGCCATATAAGCAAAATAATAATAATAATAATAATAATAATAATAATAATAATAATAAAATTTTAATAGTGCATTTGATTACAAATTGTTTTCCATAGAAAATGACATTTTCCACTTAGAATGTGTTTGATTGCAGGAATTTTCCCTGAAAAATGTAAATTTTCTACATAAATTCCCACTTTAACAGTATTTAATTGTTTTTTCCCTGGAAACGTTTTTCTACTTTTGATCACGTGACCATATTTTCCTTGAAAACAAGGAAAACATTTTCCTTCGAGAGGGCCTAGGTTTTTTGTTTTTCAGGGAATTGGAATTCTATGTATTTCCTAATATTGGGTTTTTTTAATTTAAAAAACATAAATAAATTGCATTACAAGCGTAAAAAAAATAAAGAAAAAAAAAGTTGGTTTGCTAAGGGAAAAAAAGACGTATCATCGCCAAGCCCTACATCTATTTGCAATTAATTTCATTCAAGAATTCTTCTCCTCAGGTTCAACAACAATTCTTCAACTTTGATCAAAGTTTGTTTACTTTATCATCTATTAATTAATGTATCAAAAATTGAATTCATATCCTTCTATTAGGTCTTGTTTTGAAACAACGGTTTCAAAATTGAATTCATATCCTTCAATAGTTTTTTTTGGGGTGGGGTTATAATGGTTGTGATCCTAGGGACTGTAGTTAAATGTATGTATGTATGATTACAGTTGCTTGATGATGAGATTCAATTGATATATATATTTTATTTTTGTTTTTTTTCATAATTTGAGTTTTTCTGGAACACGGAAAAACTTCAATGTATGAACATGGAAAATGATGACATCCTAGAGGTCATGAAAATACTTCAAGCGAATGAAAGTTTGACTAAAGTGTTCATGAGCTTGACTGACAAAGAATTCATGCGTAAGTAAGTATATGAGAAGCTCGGTCGCACTCCAACCCCACAAGTTTAGGATGCCTTTGCCATTTAATTTAATTAGTAGCTTACATCTAGTTTGTTAACTATCTATTAAGTTATAAATTTTTCGGTGGTATTCTCGAATTTCTCCTTTTATTATTATTATTATTATTATTATTATTTTTTAGATTTATGTTACATACCATTTCTTACTAATATTAATATAAGACAATATGGGTATTTTACAATTTCTAATTATACATCATCGTTTAAGTCCATAACTTTATTTTATTTTCTTTATTTCATGTGCACCAATAATATCCCATGCAATCTAATGAAAAACTCTCGTACTATTAATAAGGATCAAATTTTAGTACACTCAGAAAATTAATTATATATTACTACTTGAGATGAAGTCTAATAAAACGGAATGACAAGTCTAGGTAGATCAACATCCTAAGACTAAGGCATTGAAAAAGGTACAATTTCTATAGAAAAACTTGATAATTCATGTGAAAAAAGATAATGACTATCAAATAATTGATCAAAAAGAAAATAACAAAATTTGGAGGGAAAAAAGATTGTTTCCATGGAAAATAATAGCTATCAAACACCAAAAGATAAAAAATAACTATTATTTTTAGGTGGAAAATTTAGTTAATCAAACACGTGTAATTGACGTTTCCCAGAAAAATTAATTCTAGGGAATTCAATTGCCTTCAATTCATTTTCTTTCTATGCATTTTTTATTCTTGCAATCAAACAGTACTTTTAGAGTATGTTTGATTGCATGAATTTTCTCTGAAAAATGTCGATTTTCCATCTAAATTCTCACTTTAGTAGTGGTTGATTGTTCTTTTTACCTTGGAAAACGTTTTCCTAGTTTTGTTCCCGTGCTTATATTTTTCTTGAAAACAAGGAAAACATTTCCTTGGGGGGTCTAGGTTTTTGTTTTCCAAGGAATTGGAATTCCATGTATTTTCTAATATTGGGCTTTTTTAATTTAAAAAACGTAAATAAATTGCATTTCAAATGTTGAAAAAAAAGATTATTTTCATAGAAAATAATAGCTATCAAATACTAAAAGATGGAAAATAACTATTATTTTTAAATGGAAAATTTAGTCAATCAAACACATGTACTTGACATTTCCAGAAAAATTAATTCTAAGAAATTCAATTGCCTAGAATTAATTTTCTTTCCATGCAAGCAATCAAACAGTACTTTAAATTTTCTTGGTCTAATCAAATATAGTTTTATTTTCTATAAAAAAATATTTTCCATCTTAAGCAACAAAGTAGATATTTTCCTTGATATCAAGGAAAATGAATTCCTATAGGGGAAGATGAGAAAATATTTTCAATAGAAAATCAATTCCAATTCATTTTCTATCCTCTAATCAAACACATCCTAAGTGTATGTTAACTGACATGTAAGCATTCAAATCTACCTATCAAATATTGGTACATTGAAGATGTTAAATAGGAGTGTTAAATTTACAAGCAAAATTTATTGGTCAAATTTTATATTTTATTTCCCCAAGATTCAATAGTCAACCATTACTGCAAGAAATAAATGAAAGAATTATACATTTGGTTGTTAAAACAATTTTTAACTTTAACAATAAAACTAACTTGGTGTTAAATAGATTTTTTTAAAATTTGTGTTAACACCTCTATTGTAGCTATATATTTTTTAATTGTTAACTAATACATGTCACTAACACTTGATTTAACACCTCTATTGTGAATGCTCTTAAGAATTTAAAAATTAGTGATGAAAACATTCGTTTACCCGATAATAGATTCAGCCATTCATGTTTGAGTCATCAGATCCCTCCCATACGAACCCTAATTTGTACTAGCTTTAACAAAAAAAAAAATTTAATTTTAGAACAAAAACGCCGAAGTTTAATTCAATCCTAAAACCAATATAGGATATACATCGTGTTCTTTTTAAGTGATCCTACTTTATAAACATGATAACTTGAAATCTAAATCATGTTTATCATGGAGAAGAAGACATTATTATTCTTTCCCTCTATATATATATAGGCGCCTCCCAATTCATTCGTTTAAGTCAAAAACTCATTTTAGCAATATTTATAAATGGCCAATTCTCATCATCTCTTCAGTTTGGTCGCTTTGATCATATTTCTGTTTACTTGCCCCAGCAATGGAGCTGCGAAGACAATTCTTCCAAAATACTCGTATTGGCACTCTCTTCGAAGCTGCCATTTCGATAAGATTTATCAGCTCGGAGACTCCATTTCAGACGCCGGAAATTTCAT
>CAVNYN010205730.1:12331-42657 GCA_963692815.1 Nyctanthes arbor-tristis | reverse complement strand
TCTCTCTCTCTCTCTCTCTCTCTCTCTCTCTCTCTCTCTCTCTCTCTCTCTCTCTCTCCACCCCACGTCTGACGTCTCTCTTTCTTTCCCTCAGCAGTCCTCTTTCTTTGGTTTTTGACTAAAATTATCTTCTTTCTTTTTTTTTTTCCTTTTCCTTAATATATATATATATATATATATATCTTATCTTCCCTCTTATATATTTCTTTTTTTATAATACTTAAATTTTCAAATACATCATTTTTTCAATTACTTAAAAGTTTATTAAACATTACTTAGAATTTTCTTAAAGGGCAACATTTTTTTTTTTTACTACGACATTGTAATTAGTACTTCTCAAATTATAAGAAGAAGTTATCAAACATATTGTTTATGTGATAAGTTTTTTTTTTTATAATAATTGTATTTATTTATGTGATAAGTTGTAATAAATTTAGTTCTTTTTAAACTTGACAGAAATCAGAGTCCTAATCAGGCGCGGCGCCAGACGTTCGACACATGGTCAAATTCAATAGACATCATGAATATATATATATATATATATATATATATATATCAATACCTCGATATGTTTTTATAGTCGAACTAGATTATGGATTGGTGTAATTCTTTTTTTCTTTTTTTTTTTCAAGTTACAAGTACAATGCAACGTAGAATCATAATTATTATAATAATCTTGAGTGCAACAAAAATGCAATGGTGTAATTAGTTGAATGAATTTATGTGATCTAGTCTAGGTAGTAAAACTAATCTACTTGAAATATAATTAATCAATCAATCAATTAATTAATTGTTAATTGTCTTTATTACCAATTATTATATTGCAAGCATACAAATTTAAATTAATTAATTTTTAATTACCTTTATTAGCAATTTTATTTTTTGCTAATTCAATCTAAAACAAATAAGTCAGGCTAGAAGCATTATTTTCCTATGCTTATTTTATAGATAGAAATTGTATGACATGTCTTTTTTGATATATTAAGGTAAGTCTACGTATTAGAAAGATTTTTTTTTTTTTGGGTGGGGGGTGGAGAGTATTACGCTTATTTTGTAATCTTCTTAAATTGAGTACGAATATAAATTTTCTATATTTTCTATAAACGCCGTGGATTTTAAAATAATTACTTGAATTTTGGTTCAATAGATGATCTTACTTATTTATTTATTGCCTTATATTTGAAGAAGATTGTCACTAATTAAGAAAATAACTAAGAATTAGAATATTCTGAATATATTTGAAAGGAAATAATCAATTCAAGATCAATACAATTGGAAGAAACTTTGGATGAAATTTGAGATCAGTGTAAACTGAATAATGTAATAATTTTATATTTTTAGATGATCAGTGAATCGTTCAATGTTAATTAGAAGATCTGATTTCATTGACGCTTTTGAGACATTTCCTTTAATTTAAAAAACATTTTCTTTAATTTGGTGATTAGAAAAGTGGAAATTTTATCTGAGTCCGTCCTCATTTTGGCTAAGTCCCAAACCAATATTTCCAGTGTGCCTGCCTTTTAGTTTGACGCGAAGCTACAAAAAGCACCCCAAGGGAATTATATTTATTTATTTATTTATTTTCCCAACAGAGGTTGATTAACAAGCCAAAAAAATTAAATTTTTTAAATATTTCAAATGTATATAAATTTTTTACATCACCATAAGCTCATCCTCGATTAAAACATAAACTATACAAATGACAAGCTACAATCATTTATAATAATTTAAATAATGAGCAAAAGGCATTATAACTTTTAAATAAATAATAAGGTCATAAAAATTTTAAAAGAACACTTAATCACCTAAAAACTATCTCGACACTAAAATTCGCCCTATTTGATTGGGCACCGGAGGGGTAGGCCACCTTTTTCTCATAGTAAAACTGACCTTGACTCTTTAAGTATTAGAGTATCTCCAATGCAAAAAATGGAAGAAAAAAAGTAGTAGACTGTGCAGGACATTGTGCAGAAAAATGGAAAATAAAAAGAGAAAAATGTATACTAAAGAAGAAAAATGAGAGAGACGGTTTTACTTTTTTTCCACAAAGATTAAAAAAAAATTATTGGAAAAATAAATTTTGACCTGGCTTAATGAAAGTATAGTTTTTTGCAAACCAAGTAACTAATATATATATATATATATATAGTTTTTACTAGACACATTAAATAAAAGATATTTTTTTGTAAAAGGACAAATAGCTAGAAACTCCTCAAAGAAGAGACAATTCTATGTATTTGGGATATTCAAAAAAAAAAAAAAAGAAAATTGAATTATTCTACTTGAACAAAAAGTGGTACAAAAATTAAACAAACTTACACATGTCAGGATCTTTATTTTTCAACATATCAGATTATCTTTATATCATTGGTAATCACATGTGCCCCAATTTTTTTTTTTCGAATAATTGCAAATAATTTCTATCTTTGTTTAAATAGAATTATTCAAATTTAAAATAAGTCTATATAGTCGGGACAAAAAGGATATATATGTTTATCTCTTTCCGTGCACACTTGTTTATACCTGAGATCGATCCTCTTGCAAGTTACAAATTACAAATGTAATTATGCAACAATAATAATGAACTACAAAGCGTGGCAAATACTTTTCAAACCATTAGAATTTTTAGTAAATCTTTTTATAATTTTGTCAAAAAAAAAAAATTAAACTGGGCCGGATACGAGTAAAAATTATCATAACCTTCCCCAGCATATTGTTAAGTTGGGTTGAATTTTTTTTTTTTAAATCTCATTCCCAACCGAATTACCTATTTAGTCGGGTACTCCCATTTTTTTTGCAATTCCTACTAAAGTCCTATTTCTCATCTATGCACATTGTTATGTGTTCTGCTTTAATTGAAATAAAAAGATGTTGACACTCTATTGAAATTATGTTATCACAGTAATTTAGTCAAATATGTCTTTCCCTATATATTGCTAGTAATGAGCATTTTACCCCTTTTTGAGTCAGTTAATAATATTTATTTATGTTCTTATCTATATCATACTTTTGTATTTTATGCGCTGATTTCACTTCAATTATTAGATTTGTTGACATTGATGCAATTCTTTTAGACGATCTACTGGTGACAACATTTCAATTATTGCAGGGAGCATATGAGAAGAAATTGATGACTTGACTTTCTGCTAGTGGTGGAACTTGTTCGTGTAAAATGTGTGTGTGAAATCCACAAGTGTACGCATCGAACAAGTAATACAGTAGACAATGAGTCCAAGTTATCGTTTCCATGAGGATCGGATTGAGTATCAAATTTATTAGTTCCAACTTTATTTGAATGATCAAATTTTTAGTTTTAGAAAAGAGAATAAATAAACATGTAAATAAAAGTAAGCAAATAAAATATATTCAATACTTTAGAGGGAATAATATATGATGGATATGAGTCAGGAGTCACGACTTCACCATAGTTGGACGACCTAGTTTAGCAACAATCAATCTATGCTAACGATCAAATCTCACGAAATTAACTAACTACTCGTCTCGAAGCTAGCTAATCCTACAAATCTAGGCCCACTCATCTATCTCTAAATGAGCGCGTTAATAAGCCTCTTAAGTGTATTAATCAATAAGAGATTCATGTAAGCCTCCCGGGAGTTCACCCTACGTGATCGCACCAACCACAAGCAAATCTCTTTGTCTTGTCTAAATTAATGATTCTTATTGCATAAGCTAACTTAAATATTCCTCTCTTGACTTCAATAAAAGTACATAGATTCATTCATCCATTGACCACATAGATGAAGACAAAACAATATACCAATAAGAATTTAACATAAGAATTAATTACATAAATTAAGCATGAAAAACATGACTACGGTCTCAACTAGATTACATCGTTGCCCTAACTCAAAATCAATTACACATCATGAACGAAAAACACAAATAAAATAGAGCGCATACCCCGGGTAATTAGCTCTTGAATAAGATGAAGAAGTCTTGCACCAAGTTTCCCCTTCTTGAATCTCGAACTTGATTCCCAAGCCTTCGAATGTATTGTGTTTTTCCTTCCCTTCTCTATAGTGTTTTATGTATTGTGTCCCCTTTTTCTAAGGTATTTTCCGTATTATGTAACTCCTCTTCTGAAGACTTAGTTAGATGCTCTTTTATAAGGTCTAAAAATTGTGTGCAAGTTAAAGCATAGTTCTAAGGAAATAAAGAGAAAAATCGAAAATTCGTGTGCAGGGTCCATGTGGCAAGATTACCATGTAGCCGCATGACTCTTTGTGCTGATTCTGCCGAACTTCTGGTCACGGGTACGGCCGTATATAAGCTCTATGCGGCCGCATGAGGCCGCGTTCTACTGGCAGCTTATGTTCCAACGTCCATAACTTTTAGTAGGAAACTCGAAATTGAGATCCGAAAGTTGCTTTGGACTCCTGACTTGATAAGCTTTCCGATGACCTATTTTACTCCTATGTAAATCATATGTTTTGTGGCCCGAAATTCTTTGAGACACGCGGCTCCGGTCAACTTGAAAATTTCGATGCTTTTCTTTTCATTGTCTTTATTTTAATCCCCAAACTTCATAATTTGTGCAAAATTGATCCAAGTTTGCTCTAACTTGTCTTTCTCTCGATTTTAACCTACAATTTACCAAATTAAACATAAATGTGAAGTTTTAAACATAATATAACATAATTAACAACACATTTAGGAGATTTAAACATGATAAATCTATACCTATCAGAACTCTTTCCGTTTCACCTTCTTCATTTTTTTCCTTTTTAAGACTAATTTTCTCCAATTTCTTGCATTAAATTCTAACTTTAGCACTAGACTAGAGCCTGTGAATTCCTGTCTAATATTGGAAATTAAATTGAAAATAAAGAGGCTTTGAATCGTCATGAGTTTTTACAAGAAATTTATATCTCAAGTCCACTGAATAGGACGTGGCTAACAAATTGCATTAGCCGGTGGGGGATTTCTCCCCTACTTATGGTTGTGAAATTGTATTTAGTGACGGGACGGGATTACGGCCACCAACATTAAGGAAAAGAACAATTATTTTCTTTTAACTATATCTAATATGGAGCTCGTTTATTTTATTCGAAGTGGGCCTTCTAATTATATCTAATTTAATTTCAGAGGCTAAGAAGAAGGTGGAGATTGTGTGTATATGACTAACGAAATTGAGGTCACCGACTTAAGAGTTAAGAAAATAGTGGAGGGAATAAATTAACAAAAAATATATAGCTGTGTATGAGAATGAGTTTGGCAAATTATCTTCTTATGCTCATTTTTCTCATCTTATATATTTGGTTTCTTCAATTTTGATATTGATTTTCAAGTAAAATTTATTGGGTAACATAACTTTATAAAATTTAACCATTTAAAAAATATATATAATATTTCGTATTATTTTTTTTAATAATTTGATCCATAATTTTCCCGGGTGAGAATCTAGTATAATTATTTAAGAAAATGAGTCTATATAGTCGGAACGAAAAGGATATATATGTTTACCTCTTTCCGTGCCCACTTGTTTATACCTGAGATCGATCCTCTTGCAAGTTACAAATTACAAATGTAATTATGCGACAGTAATAATGAACTACGAAGCGTGGCCAATATAAGAGATTGTGATATATATATATATATATATAGTTTAACAATAATAAAGTGAGATTCACGGCTTCTTCCACCGGAAACCACAAGCGCCAAAATCACATCGTGGAAACCTATAGTCAATCACCATGGGAACCGGAACATCGACCCTCGCAACATGCTGACATAGCTTGCGCTGGACCAGATAGTCCACCATGTAATCGTAGTCACCGTTTCCAATTACTACCAGCGTCATGTCCGCTTTGTTCATCCTCAAGAACTCAACACCTATGGAGTCCCAAATAAACTTAGAGATTTTGTTTACGTCTTTCATAGACAACACTTTCAGCACAACCTGCACAAACATTCTAATTTTAATTATATATATATTAATGCGACAAAATAATTGGTTACTCTACGGAGGAGGAAGAAAAAGGTTGAGAGAGTTTAATTAACCTTCTGAAAAGACTCTCTTGATCATCTGAAGCATCATATAGTCCCACGGTTTCCAGATGATCATGCGTCCAACATGCTTGAGCCAGGGCCGGTCCTGGGCCGAGGCAGGTGAGGCAGCCGTCTCAGGCCCAGGACCAACAGGGGCCTATTCAATTTTCTTATACCAAACCCAAAATAAATTTGGTCCTTTTTATTCTTATGTTTTCAGGCCCAGACTTAAAACTAAAGGCCCAAATGTTAAAAATTTAAGGGCACATGTTAACCCAATCAAAATTTAGATTTAAAAAAAAAAAAGATTTTCCAAAATTCAAATTAAAAAAAAAAATTTGGCTGAAAGAAAACGCCTCGTTTCAGCATTTCCCCCAACCCAATTACCCAAAACTCTAACTTGCTAAAATCTTCCATTTCCCAAAGGCCAAATCCCCAATTTCCAATTGAAGAACCCTAATTAATCCCGTTCGCCTTTCAATTCGCCATCACTGGTCGCCAGTTGTGAATCAATCGCCGTCCCCTGAGGAGGATTGAGACTCCGCAGTCCGCCTTTCGCTACTGCCTTCTGCTGTGGTGCTGCCGGACGCATTCTACTGCCGTCTGCTGCTTTCTTCCTTCTCTTACCATCGTGTCCGCTACGCTTCTGCCTCCTTTTATGCTGCTTCAGACTCAGCTCTGCCTCGCCTCTCTGCTGCTGGCTGCCCTGCCTTCTACTTCTGCTGCTACTACCTCGCCAACAGTCAACAGAGGTGAGGTGACAGTAGGAATAAATTCAAATGTTCATTCATTAATTAGTAAAACTCAGTTCATTTTATTCATAATTCATTATTGTATATTTCATATTTGTATATTCTTTATTTTCTTGATTAATTAACTAGTGTAAAAAATAATATACTTTCTTTTCTTGGCTAATGGTGCGAAGAAAAGACTGAAGAATATGCTCTCAAAATTCTGGAAAAACAGCAACATAATGGCAATGTAGAGCTCTAAATCATTGGTATTAGCCAATTGCGATAATACTGAATGCAACATCAGTTTCTCGACTTTTGTTTAAAAGTTGTATGTTTAGTTGATTTGGAATAATGGTCTGTGCTTGCAGCATTCAGTATTGACATTTCAAAGAGATAATCAATAATGTTCTCATCTTTATATGTATTTAATCAGTCACTTTTTCTTTACATTGAAATTATTGAAGGTTGTTGATGTTTGAAGAGTGTTGAATTTAATAAATGGAGTTGATTTTATTTTTAATTATCTTTGTTCTATTTCTGTGAGCAAGTTGAAAACTAAAATTCTGCAATATAGATATGATTGTGTTGTATTTCTAGCGAAACACACATGGAAGAATTCATCGAAGGTTTATTGCTTAATTGGTTATTTGGTTTGGTTTAGGGATTGAGGAGGTTTATGATTAATTGGTTATTTGGTTTGTTTTAGAGATTGAGGAGGTTTATTGCTTAATTGGTTTTGTGTAGGGAGTGAGGAATTTTGGATCAGTATTGAAATTTCAGTATTGATTTATTAGTTTGAAATTTGAGTATTGAATTTTAACAGGCAAAGACAATAAGACAGGTGTGGATTTTGGGACTTAAAACATATTAGTAAAACAATTGAATTGTCATTTGCTAATTATAGTAAGTTGTAACTTGTAAGGCAATAAACAGCAAAGGCATTGATTTGAATACTTCAATTGGTAAAACGATAAATATTGACTATATTGTCAATTTTACTTGTAATACAATTAACAATGCTAGTGATTAAAAGAATTACATAAGTCATAATGCACAAGGGTTGAATTAAAACATATTACATTAAAAAAAATCATAAAACATAATATTCAAAAAAAAAAAAAATTTCCGGGGCGCTACCCCCGAACCCCCGAGCCCCCTTCCAACCCCGGGTTGCTGTTCATTGTGAGGGTCCATTTTTTTAAGTTCGTCTAGGGCCCCGACAATAACAGGACCGGCACTGGCTTGAGCTCATATTGAGCGTCTTCAATGAGCTCGTATTCACTGAATCCCAAGCGCTTCTCAATCGCTTCCAAATTCTCTTCTTCCTCGCAGACCTTCAGACGGCGGCGCGTTCTGCTCTCAACGGCTCCACGGTAGGCTTCCTCCTCGGGAAGCGATTGGATCTCTGCTAAGGTTTTGGTGTAGAGGTGGATGAGCACGTCACGGGCGTTACACACCTGCTTCCTCCACTCCATAATGCGGCCAAATAGGTTGAGCTCTAATTGAGCATCTTCCATGAGCTTCTCAACCTTGCCGCGTCTTAACCGCTTCTCGATGGATTCCAAATCATCTTCCTCCTCGCAAACCTCTAGGCGGCGGCGCGTGATGCTCTTAATGGCCTTGATCTCGGATAAGGTTTTGGTGTAGAGGTCAATAAGCGCCTCACGGGGGTTAGGGACCACCTCTGGACCAACTATTCCCGTCGTCTCCTTCACTCTAGCCATCATCATTAGCGGCCCCGTTACTCTCCTTAGAAACATTTTTTTCCCGCCCTCGAGTTGGTTGCAACTCCGTACGCTAATCGTACATGCACTTTGGAGAAAAATGGTTGGGGTTTTATAAATGCTAAATGGGCTCGATATTTTCGATCACTTTGGGCTTGAAGAATAATTCACCTAAATAGAAAAATGCGGAAATTATCAAACATCTTATGCGTATTGTAAACCTCTCACTATGTGAAACATGTATAGATACATATCACGTATATTCAAATACACATAGTGTGAATCCATATACACTATATATAGAGTTGGATGTCATCATATAACAGTAACTGTCATAAAGTTGCTAACCCCAACCAAAAAAAGAAAAAATTCTTTTTAATGTCAAAAATGCTCCTCCCACCGTCCCTTTTATATACAAGAGCACATAATATAATTCCTACGAATACAAGGAAATCGTACCTAGGATCTCTAAATCATTTAGCTTCAGCCTAGTTCCCTAATCAAACAGGCTAGGCATCCTTGACAATAATGGTATAACTTGATTCAAAGGAGGTAAATATTCTATGAAATTTTTACCATAAAACAAACTCTTTGTTTTCTTCTTCCACACGTCAATAATGCGCAATTAATGATTAATAATTGTATACAATAATTTGCGCTCAAAACTCCTTAACTTTGGCACTTTGAAGCAAAAGCCCAACGTTTTTCTATATCAACAGTTTCTTACTTCAAATAATTCAAAGTTTCGTGTGAGAAATGTTCATTGTTCTCTTCTTTTCTTTTTTCCCACATTTTCGAGGGAGCAACAAAATTAATGTCAAGCAATTATTATTATTATTACTACTACTACTACTAAAATTCTCACACGTGCATTGCACGAGTAGCACAACAGCAATAAGAAAATTCAACATTAATATGTACTTAGTTTCAATCAAACATATATTAAATATAATAAAAGTAATATACAGTTGATTTAGCAGCTACACTTAGTTCTGATTTAATACCATGTAATATAGATTGTTATGGTGTCATACGATGCATTGAGGTACACCGCATGGAAAATAACAATAGATCATTTGGTGTTATATATTTGACATTAGATCATTTTCAAAATAAAATAATAATGGTACTACTAAGAAAAATTAATGTAAAAAAATTTGTCTAATGAAATCAACAACCGATTATATTGTACCCACGTTTGTAACAAATTAAAAATTTAAAGTGAACACAAAATAAAGAATAAAAAATTAATATAAACTCTTAATCAAAATAAATTTCAATGAAATTTATTTGTTATAAATTTCTTTAAGAAAAAGATTATTAATTATACAAAAAATCACACGTTGCTTTTTAAGAAAGAAAGTTAATAAAAGTTATTTTAATATTTAAGTTATATATTTTATCAGAAAGTGGGGAAAAATTCAAAAAATATAAAACAAATTTAATTGTTATCCAGTATAATGAGAATAAAATTGATAATTATCCAAAGAGATTCCTGTGAATTTCTTTAAGAAGATATTCTTAATTATCAAAAAAATAGATAATAAAATAAACATAGAAAGTAGGGAAAAAATTGAAAAACTCATATGAATTTCTCTAAGAACAGATTCTTACCAAAAATTCTAGGGAGACATGAAGAAGAGATATTAATAGGTGACATTCTTAATATCTCCTTTCATGTCTCCCTAGAATTGCTCTATTCTTAATTATCCAAAAAATGGATAATAAAATTAAAGCAGAAAATAGAGAAAAAATAAAAAAGTGTAAAACAAATTTAATTGTTATCCACCAGTAACGACATCAATGACGTTACCAGTATTCTTATGATGCCAGACCAGTGGTAGGAAATTACAACGACAGACGACTTCTCTTATTATTAATATATAGACTAGTTTAACACTCGTGCGATGCACGAGAAAAATAATGTTAAAAATATATCAAAAAGAAAGTTAAATAGTGAATGAAAAACATTTTTAAATCCGTAGAAAATATAAAAATAAAATATAAATGTACAATCAATTGATTTAACAATAGCAATAAACTTTTTTACCGGTCGAGTTCAAGAATATTAAAAAGACAAACGAAATTCATCCGATAATTCTTTTGTACATATGCATTAGTGGAAAATATCAATCATCATCATTATCATTATCATTTAATAGATTCACACTGCAAACTCAGTAACTAATATACAAAGGTAAATTTTGTCGTTGAAGATTGATATCCTATTTATTTTATGAACACATGTATCTTGAACCCGTCCCCTCCCCAATAAGTATTTGTCGATTCTTTGTTCATCATTTTAAAACATAATATATAGTAGTGGATCCAAAAATTTATTTATATGGGTTGTAACACAAAAAATTACAAATTTAATAGGACTAAATATAAATTATTAACGATTTTTTCTATATGAATTTAAAAAAAAAAAATTGGCCTGCTCATACTGACTTGTGGCTACATCCGCCCATGACTTTACCATTATAATTTCAAAAATACCAAAAGAGAAAATCGAAGATGTATTCATTGTTGTCAAATCAAAAATCAGATAAGCACCAATGAAATATTTATTTATGGGTATTGTAATGAAATATATCTAAAAATCAAAACATAATTAAAAACAAACAAATAGGCGTCTAAAAAAAATAAATAACATATAAGGAAAATTAAATCCCTAATTTGCAAGCGTCTAAACTAGGAAAATAAATAAATTTAAGGAAAACCGGGGGTAAACTGCAATTTACCGCAAGAGTGCAGTAGTTATAGACACTGCATAAAAAGGGCGGGAAAATTGCGGTGTCTATATGTACTACAACTCTTGATTTAGATATTAATGGATTATTATTATTATTATTATTATTATTATTATTATTATTATCATTAGCATCATCATCATCATTTCAAGTTCAAAAATTCCAGATTCAATATCTAGATTTTTACTTTACCTTCACTAATTTCATTTTCGTTTTTCTGAAGAATTTATGGCATACACTCTCTCTATACACTAATGGGGTTAACAATTTACATACGTACGTTAATCGAGTTGAGAACCCCCCCACCCCAAAAAAAAAAAAAAAGAGAGAGAGAGAGAGAAAAAAGAAATACCTACCTTAATTTAATATTTGAAAAAAAGTTATATTTTGCTTAATGACAATAGCATATATAAAATAATTTAAATTTATAAACTCCCAATTATTAAAAGAATTTATGAACTCCTTTGCCAAGACAAATAGAAACAAAATTTTATTGTACGAATATCACCATTCACCCTATTAATTTCATTCATCAGTCACCACCGCTACTATGCAATGTTCAATGATAAATAATAGACGATTTAAATATTCAAATATAGTTATCGATGCATTAATTGAGGAAAACTCTAAATGATTTGCAATAAGTTCAGAGATTATCTTACTACCATCATGGTGGAAATCAAACAGCAATATTGTAGTGGCCAAAAATTCAGTCAATAATGTGAGAACAGAGGTGAAGTTTCATGCTATTAGACAAGTTGAGAAGAGGGAGAAGTTCATCTCTAATATTGTCTATCAGATTCGCAGTTGACTAATTTATTCACAAAGGCTTTGCTCAAGGCTCATTTTGAAGACTAGTTCGCTTTTTGTAGGGACATTTATAACATTTTAGGTGAAAGTTTGAAATGTATTGATAAAGTAGAGAGAGATTATAGAAAAATGTAAAAAGTTATTATTTATAAAGAATATAGTTGGTATTATAAGTTTGATTAGTTGATTATAGAACAGTGGTTAAAGCATCAAGTTGGAGTGTTATCTAAAAGCTTCAAAAGGATAATGTAGAAGTGTACACTTTTACCTAAAACTCCATACTTTTGAAAACAAAATGGAGGGAATGGTTCTAATTGGGTCAGGTAGATAATAGTATATTACGCGGATATTTTTATTTGACATGATGAATAATTTTTTTCATGTAATTATTGATTAAAATGTTCATATAATTGGGTTAGGTAGAAGTGCATTGGTACAAGTCTTTCATATAATTATTGATTAAACATGTCTTCATATAATTATTGATTAAAATGTTCAAACTACAAGGAAGTTAAACATAGTGGAACAAACTGCCAGGAAACCATACTTGAAATTAACAATGCACATATTATCCTTAATTATCAATGTCGGATTTGCGTTCAACGGAGCAAATCGAACGCAACTTCTTCAGCAGCTGACCAACGTTCACGTCAACATCGTTAGTTTGGTTCACGTCAACGTTCACGTCAGTCTCAGTTTTCTATAATGCCCGCATTCATAAAAATCCATTGTAGCAAAATCCATTGAAACGAATCTTGTTGCGTTGATAAATCTGTGCACCGCCTTGAGCTCTGCTTTGGTATTGGGGTAGAGGTTGATGAGCACATCACGCGCGTTAGGCACCGCCTCAAGACCCGTTGTCTCCTTCACTTTAGCCATTATCATTATCGGCCGCGCCACCCTCCTCAGAAACATTTTTTCCCGCTCCCGACTCGGATGCGATGCTCGAATTGACCTTTGAGTGTGTTAATTCTTAGGGCTTTTATAAATGCTAAATGGGCTTTATTTTTTCGATCATTTTGGAATTTAACATACCTTAATGGAATTTACTAATAATATATACCATTCTCAAATCACATTATCAACAGTTAATATTGTGTCATATTTTATATGTCGAGTAATGTCATATATTTGATCATTTTCGCATTAAATACTAACAAATTAGGAACATAGTTTTACAAAATTTACTTCGTGGATTGGTAAACAAAAAAACTCTTTAGATTATTTTCATCAGAGAAAACGGATAATACGAGATTACTGATTCCCAATAGTACAATATAGAGGTATTACTTGATTCGAAAGAAAATAATGATATTACTTGGCTACAAAGAAGGTAACTATTCCATGAAAAATCTTCCATAAAATTTATTTTTTCTTTCCTTCCAATTCCGCACGTCTATACCGTGAAATTAATTAGCGATTATAGTTCCATCCAATAATTTGTTCTTCTCCCATGAAAATAATCGAAAGTGGCACGGATGTACCCCCCAAACACACACACATTACAAGAGATTGCAATTTGTAAGTGAGGGGAATCGAACATTTAATTAAGAATTTAGTTTAAGCGCTAATTTAAATGTCATTAGACCACATAGGTCTTGAAAAAGTGGCACGAATGTTTAGAATATTATTTAAAAAAAAAGAGTAAATTTTGTTAAGGTAATTTTCATTTTCATCGTCAAACTTCCAACTTTTACGTAATTAATTTTTGCTCATTCTTCTTTCCCTACTTTATCCCTAATCTTATCATATATTCAGGCATTTCATCTCAATGCCAAATTCTGTCAATTTTTTTCCGTTGAAAGACACGTTAGTAAGGGGCAAATTGGGAATTAAGTTAGAATTTTTTACTTTACGTACTTCCCAAATTTTTAATGTTGACACAATTTTGTCCACATTTTCCCCGTTTCTCTGCCCTCAGTCTTCCATGTATTCACGCATTATGCTCCCAGTGCTAAATTCTGCCAAGTTTTCCATTTGTTTAAGATAACACAGTAATGAAGGGCAAATTGGAAAGAATTCATGAGAAAACTCAATTTTATTTCCCTCGAGAAATGCAACTTTTCCCTCCATAAGAATTAACTGGGAAAATTCTATTCTTATTTAGAAGTTTTACTTAAATTTTTACATACATCTATGTAGCCATCTAATGACATTTGATTTGAATGTAATGTGATTGGTAGAAAAATGATATCTTACCAAGTGTCAGTGTGTAAGAAATTAAACATATAGTATATATAGAATAATTCAACTGATTACAGATATTTAATTAGGTTTGATTTCAAATGCTAGGGACGATATCACCATCCTTTACATCTACAAAGTGCTATTGTGCCTATCTTTCAAAAACGTTACAGGCATTCATTCTCTGGGAACGATAATATGTTGTTTAAATGTATGCTTATTATGTAGGGGGAAGGAGAGAAGCCAATTTTCTAGTGAAACATCTCGTGCCTGTGAGCTGGCTGCTTTTGATTGGAGGTCTTGGAGTCTATCTGTTTCACTTGCCGGATTGGGGAAGGAGAAGAGTAGTTAATTTATATGGAGGACAAGGATGTATAATCCTATTTTTTATTGAGAAATTTAATTTACATGACCTTTACTAGTATACCCTATTTAATACTTGGTCATAATTATCATCTTTAAATTCAACTCGTTAAATAGGGATAAATTATGAATATAGATTGCAAAATTTGTCTTTTCAATACCATTCTCAATTTGCTTGAAACATCGAAGTGAAACATATATTTAAGGAAAAAAATTTTATTTTGCAAATATGCAATACGTGGCACACATCTAGATGATAAGTGTAGAGTGCTCGTAGTTTAGATGTTTGACACATATACAAGTAGGCAAGCAAAATAAAATTCCTCCATATTTAAGACGACTCATAGAGAGTAAAAAATTTTGCCCCTCAAAAAAATAAAAACTTCTGCAAATTTAACTTGACATTTTGTGCTGTTTACGTGAGTTATCCATGCCCGAAAATGATCGAAAGTATCGAGCCCATTTAACATTTTTATTTTTCACTCTATATAAAAAGAACCCTAAATAATTACTGGTAACACTCGAAAGAAAGGGCTGCCAGTGACAGTGAGTTAACGAACCGAGCAGGAAAAAATGTATCTAAGGAGGGTGGCGCGGCCGCTAATGATGATGGCTAAAGTGAAGGAAACGACCGGAATAGTCGAGGTGGTTCCTAATGCCCATGAGGCGCTCATCAGCCTATACACTAAAACCTTAGCAGATATCGAGGCCTTTGAGAGCATCACGAGGCACGGTCTAAAGGTACGTGAGGTGGAAAAGGATTTTGAAGCCATGGAGAAGCGGTTGGGAAGTGGCCAGTTTGAGAAGCTTATTGAAGACGCTCAATTAGCGCTCAATCTAGTCAGCCGCATTATGGAGTGGAAGACGGAGGCGACTAATACCCGTGACGTGCTCATCGGCCTCTACACGAAAGCCTTAGACAAGATCAAGGCGGTGCCCGGGGACTACCGTAACAAAGTTGAGACCAGTATGCGCCACTGTCTAAAGGTCTGCCAACAGGAAGAGGATTTGGAAGCCATTGAGAAGCGCTTGGGACTGGAAGCCAAGGAGCTCATTGAAGACGCTGAACATAAGTTTCACCATGTCTCCAGCATGATCGAATGGAAGGAGTGGGACTATGACTGTGTTGAGAACTATGCTCCAGATAAAATTAATCAAGGAAACCAGTTCATGACGTCGAAGAAGGTTGGTGAAACTAGATCTCTCCTCCTTTTTCTTTTTCTTTTCCCTCCGTAAAAGTAAAAATCTTGTTTCAGATGTATATAATAACGGATATAATATTGCGTTAAAAATGTTGTTGCAGGTTGTGCTCAAAGTTTTTTCTCTGGAAGACAAAGGAAAAATCTATGACAAACTTGCAGACTTCAATGGTATTGATTATGACACTCTCAACGAACATTACAAGAGGCTGGCAGTATTCAAAGAGGATCGATATGCCAACAAAATGGTGAAGAGTCTGTGCGAGTCCAAGTTTTGTGATCATGTCGTGACCGACGATATTCCGGCGCCGATGATAATTAATTGTAGGTTTTTTGATATGTCACTGGTGGCAAATTGAGCTTAAATTATGTTTTTTGATGGTCGTTAAGATTTGAAAAATGAAAACTGGAAATCAGGCCATCATAAGGATCCCCTGGTGCTGGGGAACCAGCTGTGCCTGGTGCTTAGATTTATGAAACCCGAGATATTTCATATTGGGGGTTTTATGGTGTTCTCCATTTATTTAAGTGCAAAGTATTTCTACTGATTCTCATAGTTGCATCCAATTTATTGTTTTTTCCTCTTTCATTCTCACCATTAAAAAATTTTTTGTTTTTCCTGGTTTTACTTATAATTTTATTTTGTATTAGTATTCCTTCTCAGCAGTGTTCCACAACATAGTTCTTACATTTTTAGGCACATGCTCTATTCTTGAATCAGAGAAAGTTGTATAGAGCACGTGAATCAAACAAATGGGGCTGCATTTCACACCTTCCCATGTGTGGAAAGTTATTCTATAACCTATAAAATTACGGTTGCCTTTGATGATGTGGAAGCCCAAATGGTTATGTGACATTGTCTATATGGCCAAGGGGTGGGAATAGTTTGAGATGTAGAGAAAATGTTACGGTGGATTCCAATCATCGTTCAAAAAGACTTGGCTTTGCTTTCATGCAATTCTAATGGTATGTCAAACAATAACCAAGAATGGAACTTTGGCCTCTTCAAATGCGAGAGGTAATTTGGGATAATAAGCTAGTTGGATCAATGATTTGTCTCCCCAGTTGGCGCCAAGAGTTACTATTATCTGACCATACTAGTTTCTTCCTGTCCACTCAAGAGCGCTTTGTAATATATTTAAAATCCCTAGACATGTAATAATAAACCAGTTAATCAGCTACCAGTCGGTTTTTGCTATTCAAAGCCACAAGATAGCAAAAATATATCTATGATTTGACTAATTCTGGTGTTAAAATACTTCTGCTCTACGAGGGCGTTTTATTTAGTTTGTAATCCCATGTTGCTTGGTCTCTGGTTATAGGTACAGAGAATGTGGATCGACAAGGGATATGGGAGCTATTAAGGGTAAATTCTTGTTGAAGTTTGATTGAAGTATCAAATATGCATTGAAAGTTCCATAGTGAGCTTGCACAATTTGAAATGAATTGCATTATATTAGGGGTGAGGATTCCGTTGGCTTTCAAATAAGTACCTTTAGGTTGATATTTTTAAATTTGCTTAAAGCAATAGTTATGCTAAATCAACTCACAATTTCACACGTCCAATTGACGGCAATTGCAAGGTTGTTTTGGGTATACTGTGATATAAATTCTGATTAGTGGGCCAATATGGGAAATGCTCTTCTTTGTTCTTTTTAAAACTATAATGACATACATACCAAAATGAAATCCTAAAAGTTAATGAGCATTATTGGGGTACACAACCATTGACCATTTAAGGAAGCAACATAATGAATTGACGTTGCGGTCCATGCCTAGACAGGCTTCTCTTTGTGAGTGTGAATGCTCTATTCTGAAGTAGAAAATCTATAATTATCAAATAATAAATGGGATGAATTTAGTCTCTTTTTCCATTTATGTATATGTGCAGAAAATCCCCAGATTATTTGACAATTGAGGTCATTTTTTTTAGTGTGTAGCCCCCACTACTACAAATTATGACACAGGCTCGACCACTTGGGCCGACCTTAGGCGGGCACCCTTCTCAAGTGCAATAGAAGTCACCAACCTAGGCCATGAGCCTTCTTGATCACCCATTGACCCTGTCCAGGTAAGTATTTGATAATTGAGGTTAAAAAAGGATTATTTTCTCCAAGAGAAAATGATATACAGCTAAAAATGAGCTGAAGGAATTGCATGCTTTCATTTCTTTTCTTTTCTTTTCTTTTTTTTTTTTTTCTTTTTGGGTTTGACGCAGTCTTCATATTTATTTTGCAGTGTGTGGAGTCTCACCAGGAAACAAGAATGTCATTTCTCAATGGTATGTTAAATATTTTTGTTTTATGTTCAGCTTGGTTCATTGACATTGTTTCAATGTCTGACATATATTGGTATGTCAGACAGGGACACAACTTGGACGTTGATAACTCAACTAAGCCCACGTGCGTTGAGATTATTTCGATTTTTTCCATAGCAGCTCCAATTGCGGAATGTTATGTGAACCAATAATTATGACAAATAAAGTTCAGCAAATCATCCTATCCATTTATATTGTTTAATCTATGGTCCATATCTATTCATTGAAACCCATGATTATCTAGCCATTTACTGCCAAACAGCCCTCCAAAGTCTGCTTGTCTTATTGTGAGTTTGTCTATTTTTATGTTATTATTTTTAGGTTATTTTTGGACTCCTTTCCCATAGGAATCGCTTTCCTCCAGGGTTCAAATAAAATTAGAATGCCTCAAAAATCACCCTCATAAAATAGTTTTAAAGCTGCATTAGAAATTACTAAGTGTACAACCAGAATTGCTTCCTGCACAGAGCCACAGATGAACCTGAAGCTCTCTCTTAGAAAACTCTCGCCACTCATCTCCCTCCGTCTCCTTTTCCCATCCGTATAATAAAAGGATCAGACGTTCAAGGCTAAGATTGTGTTGAACCCTAAAATGGCAATGAAGTTTGGAATAAAAGCACCCCCACCCACAACCCAGGGTCAAGTCTTTGTACAAACATGGCTCCAACAATCAAATGAAAGAAATTGTTGTTGATCTTTGGCAATGTTTTGGGAAAGTAAAAAAATAACAGTGTTCAAATGCCCTGGAGTTGATGAAGTCAGCGAACCAAGTCATAAAGGTCGAGAAACCGGTTGAGTTTATCGAAATTGAAGGAAGGCCGATTGACTCAGTTGGAGAAGTTTGTCTCATCTTTCTGCAAGAGGAAGATGAAAAACGCCATAGAATGCCGCTGCAAGACTATAGAGGTGGCAGACGTCTTAATGTAATGTGATGACAAAGAACCAAAAAATAAAGGAAAAATAGGAGGAAAGGAAAAGTAGGAGGAAGAGGAGGAGGATGTCTTCTTGTTCCTACTCTTCCACCTCCTCTTGGTTCTTTGTCATCACACTGCATGAAGACTTCCGCCACCTTCATAGTCTTGCAGCGGCGCTCTATGGCGTTTTTCACCTTCCTCTCGCAGAAAGATGAGACATAGGCTTCTCTGACTGAGTCAATCAGCCTTCCTTCAACTTCGATGCGCTTATCCGGTTTCTCGACCTTTATAACTTGGTTCGCCTAGGGCATTATGAACACAGTTAATTTTTTATTTTTCTATTATTATTATTATTTTTTCTTTTCCAACACATTGCTAAATATAAACAACCATTTTCTTTCCTTTGATTGTTGGAGCTATGTTTGCACAGAGACTTGTCCCTAAGGGGTGTGTGGGGGTGCTTTTATTCCAAACTTCGTTGCCATTTTAGGATTCAACACAATTTTAGCTTTGAACGTCTGATTTTTCTATTATAGGGATGGGAGAGAGAGATGAGGGGCGAGATTTTTCAAAGAGAGAGCTTTAGGTTCAGATCTGTGGCACTGTGCAGGAATCAATTCCGGTCGTACACTTAGCAATTATTAATGCAACTTTAAAGTTATTTTATGAGGGTGATTTTTGAGGCATTAGAGAAAAGCGATTCCCATGGAAAAGGAGTTCAAAAATAACCTAAAAATAGACAAAACTCACAACAAGACAAGCAGACTTCCAACTACATAGGCTGATTAACTCGAGATATTCGTCTTCTTGTTCTTCTTTCTTTTGCTCCTCCTTCTACTTTACTTTTATTTTTTGGTTCTTTATCATTACACTGCATGAAGACGTCTTCTACCTCTACAATCTTGTAGCGGCATTCAGATTACCGTTCATTTATACACTATTCACTTTTAATGTATATTTGATGGAAGACTAAAGTGTATATTATGGTGAGTGAGAATTCTTGTTACAAATTACACAAAGGAAAAGAGGTATTGGTTTCTCCTACGTTCCCTTCCCCAGTACCCCATTTCTAATTTGAATTTTTAATTGTTATGAATTTCCTATGTTATTCATTAATTTTTTGTTTCTTCTGCATCGTGGTACTGCAATGACTTGTGTGAAATTGTGGTGTGTATATATTTGCCAACATGGTATGAAGCATGGTTTATGGATGTCATTTGAATAACTTTGGAATGAAAATTCTACTCCTTATTTTCATTTTCGGTGACTTTTATGGATAAATAAATAATTAATTAAATCAATTAATTGATTATTAACCATTCTAGAATGTGAACTTATTAGACATGGAATCCGAAATCCCCACTTTAATTCAATATATCAAGATTATGCAGCTTCTCGGTGTCACTTTCAAGCCATAATTTCTCAATTAGAAAAAAATTGTGTTGTGGGACCAAATATACTGCTAACATCTACTCAGAAGTAGAAAATATTCAACTTAATTATAACCTGTTATGAACAAGCACGCGGACCTACGCAAATTAGTGTTGGCAATGCCGCGGGTATGGGCTCCCAATTCATTCCCCTGCCCTGTTTAGATAAATCCCTGCCTGCGTTTAAATTGGGCTGGGGACAGTTGGGTCCGGGCAGTCAAATCCGGCACGAAGTCAAGGTGGAGGTCTAAAAACTAAATTAACGCCTTTGGGTGTAGTTTTTAACGCCTTAGGTTGTTTTAAAGAAAAAAATTTTAAAATTAAGTATTTAATTATTTAATTGAAATTGGTTCAATATATAACGCGTTACCCTTTTTGCTTTGATGACCAGTTCAATTTTCTAAATATTGATATTACATGCATGTATCAAACGTTAATATGCATAAAATTTTTAAAAGATGTGTAAAAGCAAAGTACACAGGCAAAGCTCATTGGTCAAAAAAGCTAAAATAAAAGAAAATTGGCTTCCTGCTCTACAGAAAAGTTTTACCTTGGGCCGTGCGGGGACACAGGCAAAGCTAATTGAATTTAAGGTTTGGCAAAGCTGACTGGTCAAACAAGCCAAAATAAAAAAGGATAGGCTCAGGAGTTATTGCCTAGGGGCAAAGCTGATTGAATTTATGATTATGATTTGGCAACGCTCATTATTTCAAAACTGCATATGTACTCCCCTCTAGATTAATAATAATACTTATCTCATTGTGATGCTAATCTTTTTTAATAGATAATCTCTCTATCAACTAACTTTCCCTACCCCTACATGGAACAAACTCTATCTTGTTGGATAAGCGATAGTGGTTCTATCTTCACATTGATGGTCACATACAACATCACTAAATTAGAAAACAAGTGTAACTCCTGAAATGGAAGGGAAGCTTAGCATAAAGGATCTCTCCACACACTCCATCAGAACCCAAGAAATATTAGCACGGTTTTCGGTTTAATTTGGTTTTCTTAAAATTACAATCAAATTAACGTCCAGAACTACTTCTAGGCATTGCTAAAGAATTCAATAAATGATTGCTCTACTAATTATTTTAAAAATTGTTTGAGGAATTGGGTTTTCTATGTTTTCAGTTTGTTGCTAATAACTTAGTAGAAGCTTCAATTTTTTGATCACCAAAAAGAAACAAAGAGGAAAACGATTATGATAATTGTTACAAATTACACCAAGTAAGAGAGGTATTGCTTTCTCCTACATTCCCTTCCCGAGTACCCATTTCTAATTTGAAATTTTTAATTGTTATGAATTCCCTATGTTATTCATTAATTTTTTGTTTCTCCTGCAGCGAGCTACTGCAATGACTTGTGAGAATGCGGTGTGTATATATCTGCCTAACATAGTATGAAGCATGTTTTATGGATGTTGTTTGAATAACTTTTGAATAAAAAATCTAGTCCTTATTTTCATTTTTCGGTGACATTTATGGATAAATAATTAATTAATTCCACCTCCAAAATGTGAACTTATTTAAGTATGCCATCTTAATGATGATGGTGATGATAATTTATACATTTGTTTTTGGAGCATGCATGACAGACAATTAAGGGCAATTGAACTATGTATATTAGTTTTCGATGCGTGATTGATCATCTTTTTGTTAACAATGTAACCCATAATAATTGTTTAATTTAAGTTGTATGTATCCTGTCAATTTTAAATACTATAATTTTTCAATCATTTTATGGAGTGAATAAAGTATGATGAATGAGAACTCTACTCAATTAGTTGAGTCATAATTAATTGTGGTCCAATTCAAATACCATCATCAAATTCTCTTTAGCCATCGTTTCAATTTCCTCTCCTCTCCATTTCAATTCAAAGTCACGCATCATTTTACTTATTTATTTATGTTAACTCGATCTGAAATTGTTCAATTCCTTACTTCATTTATTGGGAAAAAAAATTTTAAACTTGACACGTAAAAGAACTTTCTCGAGACACGATAACAGATTTAGACAATTAAAGTACACACAACTATATATATCAAACGAATATAAATCATGTGTTTACGGGCGCGTCGAGATGGAGAGTTCCAAATTGAAATAGGTAAAGGTGCCGAACAAGTTTATAATAAAACTTCTCACCTCGTATGACATGTATAGACATACGTCATGTGTTTTTAATTCACACCATGTACATTTTAAATACATGCAGCTTGCATCTATATATGTCATGCAGGATGGAAGGTTTTGAAAATGAACTCTATAACATCATAAGATCTCAATATCTATGTGGCAATGTCACACACGCGCGTGTGTGTATATATATATATTTTTTTTTTCTTTTTTACCTTTAGTAATTATTATATTATTTATGAAATACCACATTGATATTCCAATTTCCAATTTCAACACTAACAATATATATATATATATATATATTTCCTTGCATGTTTCGAATATTTTTTTCCCTAGTTAACGAGTTAACCACGAGCTCATATATCATTAACCGGCCAGTTTATGAAAAATGAACAACCCCCAGATTCGTACTCGTCCGATTATAGGCCAACCTGCAGTCTCGGGCTTTTGGGGTGGGCTTGGGCCGCTGTGGCCCACCCATCTTGACATCAATGGTCATATACCTGACGAAACGAACTGGGGAAATTGGCCCAATAAAGATCCCCAAAAAATTTTTTGTCTTACTAACTCCAAAAAAAATTAAATCAAATACCTTTTAAATACAGATCTACAGATTTATCCCCTATTTGACAAACAAATCCCCCCCAAATCAGAAACATCAAAATCCAAATCAACATTATCTTGTTCACCTCTTGTTCTGTTCACATCGTTAACTACTCCATTAACTTGTTCACCTCTCGTCGTTCGCAGACCAGAAATTCAAAATCCAATGGCTCTCTCCACTCCTAAATCGACTTCTGTTTCTTGCAATTCGGTCGTTTCCCACAGTGGTTTGATAGACATCAGGCATTGCTGGAGAAAGCGGTCGACTGTCTTGGAGTTGTTGAAGAGCTGCTACCGTTAAAAAACTGTAAGCTTTCGGGCAATCACCAATCCATATATATATATGTGTGTGTATATATATATTGCATTTAGCTAACAAGTTTCAAATATGGTCTATGAATCAGGATCGTTTGGAGTTGTTTTTATTATTATTATTTTTTTTTTGTTTTGCTTTGATAATTTGAAATACTGAAATAGCTCAATTCTCATAATCAGAATTTATTGAATATTCTTTCAATTTTTGTTACATGTTGATATATATTTTTTGTCTCATCGGTGTCACTACCTGTCTATCATCCTCCTGCTACCGTTTGCACTTTGCCTCAATACCATCAAGCAAGTTAAATTTTTATTTTGTTAATATTATTCATTTTAAGGGCAGTCTGGCAATTCTAGCGATTACATTTAGCCAGCTTTGACGGGCTGGATTGCAATGTTAGATTTGTTTATTTTTGTTAGGTTATGTTAGTTCTTTGAATAAATAATTATAAGGTCAATATATTGCGTGATCAAGTGTTGATCACTTAATGATTATCGCCAATTTGCTAGTTATTTGCAAAATGGTAAAGCCTATGTAATTGAATTGCAATTACTAATCCGTTAGCTTAGATTGTCTAAAATATACAAGCTTACTATGCTCTTTTGCTTAGTTTTGCAAGTGGATTATTTTCATGATAAAAAGTAAATGCTCTCTTAAGTATTTTACTGAAAAAGTAATTACATTAAGTCACAATGCATTTGTCTTTCTTTTTCATCAACTATTTCTAGTTCTGATGGTGGATTTGGATGTTGACAGGCCCAGCAGTTGTTTCAGAAGGATGTACAGACTAAAACTCCAGAGGCTTTTTAGAGTGTCAACGCTGCTTTTGGGAGCTGCGAGATCGAACATAAAGCAAGAGACTAAAAAGAAGGCAATTCCTCAAAAAGCTACAGGGAAGACTTGGGAGGATCCTACTCTTGCAGAGTGGCCCGAAAGTATGATCAAGTTTCCCTTTCTATGTTTATTCCTTTTTTTCTTGCACATGGCTAACATGCTCAATTTTGAATTATTTTATTTCTTCTCCTCCTAGGCCATGCTATATCATTCATTTATGTTTTGTGTCTCCTTTAGAATATATTAAGAGCGCCCTAGAGATTGTTTGGGGGTTAATTAGAGTAATCAGTTGATGGTCTTAAATACAGATTCCACTGTACCAGAAAACTGTCAGGAAAGGCCAAAGAAGTGAAGTCTAAAGTATAATCATTGCTAGTTTTAACAGTAATTCATGTTGGAATCTTGCAATTGCGTTACCTAAGTGTGGCCCTTGAAAATTGTTGATTGGCTCATGCTGATTTGTCTTTCTGATAAAGATTTGTTCTTATTGCAAAATTGCAGTACCCCTCATGTGTTTTTAATTGTTTCCTAGTAAGCGCTAGATATATGATATTATGTGGAATGTGGGCATCAAGTTGTTACAACATGGGTTTTGATTGGGTTTTAAATGCATGGCTGCCATTCAGTTATTCGGTTACTTTTCAAAATTTTTATCTCTGAGCTTATTTGGTCCATGTGTACTCAATCATACTATGTCTAGCAATTTAACAGCTGCTGTTTCACTTGTATCTTTTTCCCTTTCTCATTCTGAATTGTATTTTTCATAGCTTTCTTACCATTTTTCCTTCAAAATTTTGCATCTTTCTTTCTCTTGTGTTATTGGTAATCCGGGTTCTTCCCTTGAACAATTAAGTAGGAAGCAACTCTTATTTCTTACCATGTTTCACATGCAGATGACTATCGTCTTTTTTTGTGGTGACCTTGGAAATGAGGTGAATGATGATGTTCTATCAAAAGCTTTCTTAAGATTTCTTTACTTTAATATGGCCCGAGTAAGTTTCTCAGAAGTTTTTTCGTATTCGTGTAGTATACTTATCTTCATATGTTATTTGAAGTGCATGGAGTCCTTAATTGACTCATATCCATTAAGGTAGAATTCTTTTTTGGCTTCATGTTGTGGCACCAGTTAGTAATGTTTCTAGTAGAATTCTTTATTGCAGTGAATGGATGCTTTTAATATGTAAAATTTAGCATGCTTAAAAACTATGAAATGCTAGATAATCAAGCCATGACAGCTGGGTGATTGATACTCTACTATTCTTTTGATAAGTTATACTGAAGCAAAATGCATTAATGGATATGGTAGGAAGTGGGTAGATTTATATTACTGTCCAAAGATCAATTTTTAGCCTATAATATATATATATATATATATATATATGAAACTCAAAAATACATCAATGTGTATGTGAGTGACATGATGCAGAAGATGGCCAAAAATATTTGCTAGGGATGGAGGGAGATGAAGGAATGAATAAATACTAGGAATTTTATATATTTGTCCCTTTCATGATCTTTGACCTGGGAAAGCAGTGAGAGAATAATCTTCAACCACCAATGACAAGGAGAACTATTAATCTTTAGATGTAACTTATATAACTAAAAAAATACATCAATGTTTATGTCACACAGATGTAATGTAGATGGATAAAATTTTTTGATATGGGTGTTGAAAGATGAATGAATGAATAAAATAGAAGGAAATTTTATATATTTGTCCTTTTCATATCCTTGATAAGTGGAGATGCCGGTAAATCGGTTTATGTGATCTTCACTGTTTCCATGGATGTGAATTTATTCTTCCTTTGTGTCTACTTGTAGCCGTTGTCACTTTATTTTTCTAAATATGCATGTAGGTTTTTATTTGCCTTGTGTCTTTGTTTGTAACATCCCTCAAAATCTCATAAACAAATTATTCAATATAATCGTCAATTTGATAATGATGAAAAAGTTATTTACATTTGCATCAATTGAAAGGCTATTGGATGATGACAAAGTGGTCGAATTGAATTGCATCAATGGTAAATTTACAAGACTTTTCACTCGAATGAATACTAAGAAAAAGAATGTAACATAATTGTACCAAATTGCAAAATTGAGAGTTGCCACTCAATTGAATGACAAAAATTGAAACGTGACAATGTAATCGTATTTGAAGTATTGCAAGGATGTTGTGCACCTAAATGCCAAGAGCTAGAACATGATTATTGACAACATGATTGATACTTGGACAATGAATTGGTATTCGAATATGTTTATTGAGAATGTATTGATAATGATTGTATACCCATATGAATTTGCTATTGATAATGTAAACGTTATTTTGACAATGATCGAATAACCGTTTGAAATATATGTTCGAATAACCATTTCAAATGTCACAAGAAATCAAAGAATTGTGACTCAAGGAAATCTAGAGGTAAATAATGTGGTTATTAGTTAATATTTTGGTAGTTGATAACCTAATTGTAAAACCCTAGTAAGTGGAAGGGCTTAAGTAATAAGAATCAAAACTTTATGACTTAATCATAAGATAACCCAAAGTATAAGGACTGCTCGAGCAATTTTCCGCCAAGTTTACGGTGTCATGTCGCGCCACTTATCGTAATTTGATTGGTGGAACTCAAAATTTATTAAAAAAAACTAAATCCTAACTATTATATAAAGGGCTTAAGGGTCTTCAAACTTTCCAAAACCCCTAACCATCTACTTTCTCTCCGAAAACCCTAAAATTCGTCTAGGCCTATGCTAGGGTGAAGAACAACCCTTAAAACCTACAAAAATATCATCCTTGCACTTAGAAAAGGCTCTTAACCATATATGATTAGATCATAACTCGAGAAATAGCTTTAATTGAAAAATATCAAGGCTTTAATAACACTTTTCCATTTGAATTATTCGAGGAATATTTGAGGTGAGTAGCTAATGTTTTTATTCCCTTTTTACATTTATGATGTTTTGATATGATAAGTATGGTTTTAATTGAAATATTCCATGAGACAAACATGGATTTGATGCCTGGAAAAGAAAGATTGATTTATTTCATTTGAATCACTAGTTGATCTACCTGTTTTGTATTGAATTGCTTTGACTTGTTTCTTACACTATGACATATTCAATGATCCCAGGATATGGAAGATTAGTGTGGTATTTGCTTTGAATTGGAATTCCGATAGGGGTCAACTGGGGTTCATTGTAGATCCACTTAATTGTACATGGTCATAATTGAATTGATATGACTCTTGCGCGCACCACGGATAGTAGTTTAACTAGTGATAGGGCCTATTTGTGCATTTAAAAGCTTTGTGCATTGAATGGTTTTCTTAAAAATAAATCTTTCAAATAAAAGGTGAATCAAAGGGTTTTGTTACTCATTGAATACTCCGTAATCATTTCCTTCTTTCTACGACTTTGTAGATGATTGAAGAAATGACATTTGAAATGTAAGGCAAGTCATGGCTTGGAGTATGCTCGCGAATAGAATAGAGTTTTGTATGTAGTGACAACCTGTCTCTGAAAATATTATGAATTTTATACTCTTTGTATTAACAAATATGCCACATCTCTATAAATGTATTTCAAATTTTATATAACATTGGCAACTTACCTTCTAGTATAATAGATTTCCAATATTTTGTCTTGAAAAGATTAATTTTGCTCGTTTTAGCAATCAATGAAAAATACCTATTAATATAACTTGTTGAGATCTTTACATTTTATTGAGAAACTAAGTTGTAATAATTCTTTAAAATATAACAACTTGTTAAATTAAGTAATTAACTTTATCAAATCAAAAGTTATTTATTTGTTTTGTACTCTCATCCCCTCTATTTATATTAAAACTTCTGCTATAGAATTTGTTAATCAATATAAAACACTCGAAAATATTATAAAATTAGTGGGGGCGTGACATTGTTTGTGTACCATTCTTCTGTTTTTGCTTTGGATAGAATCTATATTGCCTCATTTATGCTTTTAAAGTGTTGGACCAAGTTGTAAGAGACAAAAGGAAGGGCAAAACTAAGGGCTATGGATTTGCTAGCTTTTCCAATCCTTCCGACCTTGCTATAGCACTTAAAGAAATGAATGGTAATTGATTTTGCATGAGAAAATTATGCTTTACAAATTATACGTCATTGTGAAACTAATTTTGAAGCGCAACTACTTGAAGCTAGAAAGAGTTTTGTGTGGAAAGTCTTCAAAAATCTAGAATTAATAGTGTAGAAACGGATGTGATAGCTAAGAGAAAAAAGATTAACCAAGATAAAATTCAACTAGTGGAGAAAATCAAATGTTGTCTGGAGTATATAGCTGAATATGGCTGAAACAAGACAACTTTAGTCTTGTTGGAGTAGAGGGTTACCCATTTTTAATTAAACGATTACCCATTCACTTCCATATTCATTTTCATGCATACTTCAATTCACTGAATTAATTTCGTGGGTATTCTATATCCGTATCTAATCGCATGTCATAAACTTTGTATGTTGTGCTTATATGCAACAATATGTTGGTTATAGTTAGTCTCTATTCAGAGATAGATCCTGATATTTACAAACTTTGATTGCATTTGTACTAACGAGTATCTGGCCATTGAATTTATTTGCAGGAGAAAAACGGCTCAAGCAAATGTTGCAAAACTACACCGACTTCGGAGCGGCCCTTTTTTGCTCTAAGTTACCTATAACTAAATAAATTTGTATAATAGAGTTGAGGCAAATAGTCAAGGTTATCGCGTATCTTGTATATTAACTTGAGTATGTGTATATACTAGCACATAGTGCTTTGTAATACTTGGTGTCTTTGTGTACATATGGAAACATGAGGATTTGTAATCAGTTACAGTTGGAACAGTCTGTAATATAGGGGAAATTTTGTCAAAATTTCTACGAACAGAGTGTGCACATCATTGTTAAATTTGTTTTTGTTCAAAAGGCTTGTAAATAGTAAAATGTTGGTAAGTACATATCATAAGATAACTGATGGCAAAACAATGGAAAATACTCTTTCATTTTAGAGAAACTTGTCCACGCAAAACACCATAAACATAGTGGGGTGTGGTAGAGAGACACCTTGCTAACACTCCTGTGAAATAAGAGGCTTCAAATGCCTTGAGAACGGCGTCACTGTACTGGTGTCGTTTTTTCATTAGACGTCGTGGCATGTTTGTCAAACAAATAAACAAACGGGCTTCAAATGGGTTGTGGTTTTTTTTTTTTTTTTTACCAGGTGCAATGACCGAGGGCAATTCATATAATCCCAGAGCCTAAAATAATTTTCTCTATTGAAGTTTTCGAAGGGAAATGAATTTTGGTCCTCTGGTTGAGAGGAGCCCCCCCACATGCAATACAAAAAACCATTACTGTACCTATGCCGCGATAGCGCCACATGCCATATTTGCGGCATGAGTCCGTTATGGCCTGAACCAAGTAGAATTTTTATGAAACTTGGCGCTCCTGACCGTACCGTGTTCCCGAGCGTGTTTCCAACTTCGTCACTGACTTTGGATGAGCGTACGAAGGAATTGTAGACATCACGTGACAAGATACGTTAATGACGTGACGTTAACTCATGTTTAACACTTTATATGTGCAAATGCCTCCTTTCCTGACTCAAACGCATTGATCTAAGTTAGGCTCAGAAGAGAAGCCATATGAGTGTGTCCTGCTAAAAAGAGGGCCTCAAAATCAGAAGGATCGCCATCACTGTACCCATATCGTTATAGCGTCATATTCGTGGTATGAGTCCGTTATAGCCTTAACAAAGTTGAAACTTTGTGAAATTTGACAATAGTGACCCCCACCATCTCCCCTTGTGCGTTTCCAATGTGTTTAACGAATATAGATGAGCGAACGGATGAGACGTGGACATCATTTGACAAGATATACGAGGTGACAGTAAGTCAAGTTTAACACCTTATATGTGCAAATGCCCCATCCACCAGTTTGAATGAGTTGATCGAAACTGGGTTCAGCAGGGAGGCCATATGAG
>CAVNYN010205730.1:0-12311 GCA_963692815.1 Nyctanthes arbor-tristis | reverse complement strand
TGAATTTTGGTCCTCTGGTTGAGAGGAGCCCCCCCACATGCAATACAAAAAACCATTACTGTACCTATGCCGCGATAGCGCCACATGCCATATTTGCGGCATGAGTCCGTTATGGCCTGAACCAAGTAGAATTTTTATGAAACTTGGCGCTCCTAACCGTACCGTGTTCCCGAGCGTGTTTCCAACTTCGTCACTGACTTTGGATGAGCGTACGAAGGAATTGTAGACATCACGTGACAAGATACGTTAATGACGTGACGTTAACTCATGTTTAACACTTTATATGTGCAAATGCCTCCTTTCCTGACTCAAACGCATTGATCTAAGTTAGGCTCAGAAGAGAAGCCATATGAGTGTGTCCCGCTAAAAAGAGGGCCTCAAAATCAGAAGGATCGCCATCACTGTACCCATATCGTTATAGCGCCATATTCCGATCTTATGAGTCCGTTATAGCCTTAACAAAGTTGAAACTTTGTGAAACTTGACAATAGTGACCCCCACCATCTCCCCTTGTGCATTTCCAATGTGTTTAACGAATATAGATGAGCGAACGGATGAGACGTGGACATCATTTGACAAGATATATTATACGAGGTGACAGTAAGTCAAGTTTAACACCTTATATGTGCAAATGCCCCATCCACCAGTTTGAATGAGTTGATCGAAACTAGGTTCAGCAGGGAGGCCATATGAGTGCATTCCGGTAAAAGGAGGGCCTCAAAATCAAGAAAGATGGATCTCCATCACTGTACGCATGCCATTATAGCGCCATATTCACGGCATGAGTCCGTTACGGCCTTAACGAAGTCGAAACTTTGTGAACCTTGATAATGGTGACCACCATCTCTCCTTGTATGTTTCCAGTGTTTTCAATGACTATGGATGAGCGAAGGAATGAGATGTGTACATACTTGACAAGATACATTACACAACTTGACGCTAAGTCAAGTTTAACAACCTAGATGTGCAAATGCCCCATCCCTGGTTTGAACGAGTTGATGGAAGCTGGGTTCAGCAAGGAGGCCATGTGAGTGAGTGCGTTCCGGTAAAAAGAGGGCTCCAAAATCAAGAAGGATCTCCATTATTGCACCCATGCAGTTATAGCGCCATATTCACGTCATGAGTCCATTATGGGCTTAATGAAGTCGAAACTTCATGAAACTTGACAATGGTGACCCCACCATCTCCCCTTGTGTGTTTCCATGGTGTTCAACAACTATAGATAAGTGAACGGATGACATGTGGACATCGCGTCACAAGATAGTTACACAATGTGACGTTAAGTCATGTTTAACACCCTATATGTGTAAATGCCCCATATCTAGACTTGAACGAATTGATCTAAGTTGGGCCCAGCTAGAAGCCATGTGAGTGCAGCCTTGTAACAGGAGTGCCTCAAGATCAAGAAGGATCATCATCACTGCACATATGCCGTGATAGCGACATATTCGCGGCCTTATTCGTTATGGCACTAATGAAGTTGAAACTTCATGAAACTTGACACTCATGACCTTACCGTGTCCATTTGTATGTTTCCAGTGTGTTTAATGAATTTTGATGAGCGAACGGATGACTTGTGGAAATCACGTGATAAGACAAGCTACGTAAGGTACTACTAAGTCCTGTTTAACACTCTATATGTACAAAATGCCCCTCTCCTAGCTCAAACATATAGATCTAAGTTGGGTTCAGCTGGGAATCCATGTGAGTGCAACCTAGTAAAAGGAGGGCCCAAAAATCAAAAAGGATGATCATTACTGCATCTACACTGTGATAGCGCCATATTCGCGGCATGAGTTCGTTATGGCACTAACGAAGTCAAAACTTCATCCGTGTCTACTTATGTGTTTCCAGTGTGTTTAATGAATTTGGATGAGCAAATGGATGACTTGTGGACATCATGTGACAAAACAAGCTACACAACGTACTACTAAGTCATGTTTAACACCTTATATGTGCAAAATGCCCCTCTCCTGGCTCAAACATAGAGATCTAAGTTGAGTTCAGCCGAGAAGCCATGTGAGTGTAACCCGGTAAAATGAGGGCCCAAAATCAAGAAGGATCACCATCACTGCACCTATACGATGATAGTGTCATATTCGCAGCATGAGTCCATTATGGCACTAACGAAGTTGAAACTTCATGAAACTTGACACTCATGATCCCATCGTGTCCGCTTGCGTGTTTTCAGTGTATTTAATGAATTTGGATAAGCGAACGGATGACTTGTAGACATTACGTGATAAGACAAGTTACACAACGTACTAGTAAGTCATGTTTAACAGATGAGTTTTATGAATTTGAATGAGCTAACAGATGAGTTGTGGATGTCACGTGAAAGGGAGTTATGGATGATAATTGTGCATTTATATGCTTATTTAAGTGATTAAATGAAGAAGTAGATTTATACTCACAATTGTTTAAATTTAGTATTTGTAGGTTAAGAATCCCAAATTAGACGAAAACAAAGCAAAAGAAGACAAAATTACCAATTTCGCAAAGAAATTTGAATGGTCCTCATGAACTCTGGATTTGAAAGTTATACAAAATGAAACTTCCTTAGATACAGAGAGATACGATTGCAAGTTATCACAATCAATCTTTGAGGGTGGAAATATAAACATAGACATACCAGGTACAACTTTTCATCTCTATCTCATAGAGGCCACTATCCAATCCAAGTACCATTGAATTTTATTGTACAGTTTTATGTATGAAATGCTCTTTGAAACACAAACCTATTTCAACTTTATTTCATCACCCTCTACAGCCATCCACGTCCAGGATCCATCATTTTTCTTTACAGATTTGCCACCATAACAAACATTTGTCCACAATGTATCCACATTATCCATTACTGCATCACAACAAGAACTAAATGGATTTTAGTTCATAACTATTGCTCTATCTAAATTTTATCGAACTAGTACTACTTTATGAAAACAAAAATTATCAAAGTACAGCTGTCACGTACCAACTAACATATTACAATCATAGACAACACAATGATAAATAAATCGAATGAATTTTCAACATGTATAACTACGAACAATTTAGCAAAAGCAATACACATCTTTGAAAACATAACTTTATATGCACTTAAAATTAGTTAAAATGTGAGGTAAAAATCCAAAAAATGAAAATGAAATTTATGTTTTGACTACTATAACGGTATGAATGTCGTGATATAGTACAGATCACGTCATGTATGTCGTGATATCACGTGAAGCACAATATCATATCAGCATACATATGTAAGTTTCGTGTTTCTGTCACAACTATGTAGAAGGAAAACACTGGTTAAAACTGGCATAACGGCATTAATGTGGTTATATATTACAGATCACGTCACACATTTTGTGATCTCAACTGAAGCATCATATCATCATTAGAATATTGACATTAATTCTAAAAATCAGTTAAAACTATATGGAAAAAAAATGAGAAATTCTAGGGGGACATGAAAAGGGGACATTCTTAAGTGACATTCTTATGTGGCACAGTTGTATTGGATGATGAAAAAGGAGCCATGTAATTTCCACCCAATGAATGTGTGAACATGAGAATGTCACCTAACAATGTCCTATTTTCATGTCCCCCTAGAATTGCTTAAAAAAATTATTCAAACTAACATAACGGTATGCATGCCGTTATTTTGTGCGTATCACGGCACATATACCGTGATCTCGATCTAACCATCACAATCACCAATACAAGGAGGATACAAACTCCCATCCTTCCCAAAACCGTAAGAAAACTGAGTTTTCTATTTTATATTAATCTTTTTTTTTGCTCTTCAAAGGCTTTTGAGAGTTTTGTGGCATATTGTGGCATACCTCAATACATAAACATTATTACATCTTTTTGAATGAACAAATCTGGAGACTTTGATCTTCTTCAAGACCTATTGAGCAGATCATGATGTTGCCATTTGTATTATCGGCTTTTGTGAACATCACTCCTCTAATTTCTTGCGAATCAGCACTCCTCTTAGTTTCCCCTCCGGCCCCGTCTACCGACGTTATCCTCATTTTGAGTGTAATAGAGTCAACGTTATTTGAGGGTAGGTGAGGGGTGGAGATAGGATTGTGTTTTATTTTTTGATTTTTTTAATTGACTATCCTAATTGGACAAAATTTATAGAAGACATTTTTTTTAAATAAAACTTATTGTTGACCTCTTATTTTAAACCCCCTTCCCAGCGCCCCCGGGCGCCAGGCGCGCGAAGGAACTTACTCATTCATCGATTATTATCATCACAGGAAACTCCGTATCTCTCTCAAAGCCAATAGCTTGTGCCTCGACGCCATGAAGTTGAGATTGATATGTTTGGAATCCAAAGAAACCCTAATAGTTGACGTCCCAAATTCTTGTTCTCTTCTTCAACTTAAACAAATCCTATCCTAAAACCTAGCCGATTCTCATCAACGTACGTCAATCCGTCTCTCTTTGAATGGAAGAGATGCTCCAACCTACGACGTCTCCCAATTCGCTTCGATCTGTTGAAGTATAGGAGTTTTTACTGTGATTGTACAAATATATACTTGTGTACCTGATTACATTTATTGTACATTCTTGTTGAACTAAAATGTGATATTATATATATTAATGTATACATCTCAGTAGATTGTGCTGAGACCATTTTTCTCTTCCAGAAGCTACAACTCCAAAATCTCTTCTTGGTATCAGAGCTCTTCATGGCCGATGCCGACACAAACTCCACCGGATCTGCAACTGAAAGCCCGCCTTTTCCAACTCCTGCTCCAGCTGCAGTAAACCCGATTGCCACCCCAGCGGAAAATCAGATTTTCACTTCCTCAGGTAACTGTCCTGGCCATTGGCTTGAAGGTTATATAAATGGCATTAAGGTCTGTCCACCAGAATTTATTTCTGTTTCAATTCCTGATTCTGCTAAGATAGAAAAGAGGAATAACCCAGATTATGAGATATGGGTTGCTCAAGATCAAATGTTTCTAGGTTGGCTGTACAATTCCATGGATATCAATATTGCTATGAAAGTTATGGGTTGTGCCACTTCAAAGGAACTCTAGTCTGCTTTAGAGAATTTATTTGGTGCACATATAAGGTCAAATGTCATCTTTTATAAGAGGGAATTTCAGAAAACAGTTAATGAAGGAATGAGAATGGAAGAATATCTCAGAACAATGAAAAAAATTGCAGATAATTTGGCATTGGTTGGATGTCCTGTTTCCAATGAAGATTTGGTGTCCCAAATTCTTGCTGGAGTAGACTTAAACAAATATAACCCTGTAGTGTGTCAAATTTGTGAAATACCTAATATATCTTGGGTAGAATTGCAATCAAGACTTCTTGCATTTGAGAGAAGACTGGAGCAAATCAATGGATTTCTTGCATCACTCAATATAGGAAGCTCCTCTGTTAATGTAGCTGCTATGAGTAGTGCTGGAAACTGAGGAGAATTTAATCAAAACAGAGGAGGAAGATCAACTATTGGAGGAAGGACCACAACTAATCGAGGATTCAGAGGAGGCAGAGCTAGAGGAAGAGGAAGAAGGGCTGGTAGAGTACTAAACAATGACACAATATGTCAAATATGTGGGAAACTGGCCATAGTGCTGCAATTTGTCACTTTAGAGACAATTATTCCTACATGCAAGCCCAAAACAATCAGTATTCTACCTATGTTGCCACATCAGACACCTTGCATGATCCATCGTGGTATGTAGATAATGGTGCAACTAATCATGCTACCGGAGACCCTTGCAATATAAGTCAGAAAATTGAGTACAGTGGTAAGGAAACTCTTTCTGTTGGCAATGGTGAAAAACTTGAGATCACTCATGTTGGTAATACCACTCTTTCCAACCTAAACAAGGAACAACTATTCTTAAAAGATATTCTGTGTGTTCCTGGTTTTACCAAAAATTTGATTAGTGTTAACTGCATCCAACAATGTGTTTGTAGAATTTCACTCTTTAGTTTGTTTTGTTAAAGGCAAGCAAACGGGAATGGTGGTGCTCCAAGGGAAGCTTAAGGATGGGCTTTGTCAACTTGACATCCCGACTAGATGTTTTTTATTTCTGAATAAACATCCATCTTCAAAGCAACCTTTTGTTTGTAAGTCTAAGCCTTTAAATTCTCTAAAGAATGTTTGGCATAGAAGGCTAAGACATCCCTCTAGTAGAGTACTCAATCAGGTACTCAAAATATGTAATAAAAAAGTTGACGTTAATGAAACCTCCACCGTTTGTGATGCTTGTCAATATGGAAAGTCACATTTACTTCCTTTTTCTCAATCACAATCACATGCTTTGAACATTCTAGAATTGATCCATACTGACATTTGGGGACCTTCACCAGTTACTTCCAACTCTGGTTATAGGTATTACATACACTTCATTGATGACCACAGTAGACACACTTAGCTCTACCCTTTAAAACAAAAATCAGATGCTCTAAGGGTCTTCATTCAGTTTAAAACTCTTGTTGAGAACAAATTTGAGAGGAAAATTAAATGCCTTCAATTTGACTTGGGGGGATTATAGAGCATTTAATGATTTTGTGGCATAGAATGGAGTAGAATTAGGACACTCTTGTCCCTACACATCAGCTCAAAATGGTAGAGCTAAAAGAAAGCACAGACATATAACAGAGATGGGTCTTGCTCTCCTTGGTCAAGCTAAAATGCCTCTGAAATTCTATTATGAAGCCTTTCAAACTGCTGTATTTATAATTAACAGGTTACCTACTCCTGTGTTACATGGCATGTCACCATTTGAGAAATTGACTAGTAAATCCCCAGATTACCAATCACTAAAAACTTTTGGATGTGCCTGTTTCCCATGCCTGAGACCATATCAAAACCACAAATTCCAATTTCACTCCACCAAATGTGTGTTTATTGGGTATAGTAAGTCTTCAAAAGGATACAAATGCTTGAGCTCAACAGGGAGAGTGTACATATCTAGACATGTGGTCTTCAATGAAAGTGAATTTCCCTTCCATTCTGTATTTCTAAACACAAAACAGCCACAATCCCAAACAACAGTTAGTGTTCCGCAAAGCTGGTTCATAATTCAAAACATTAACAAAAATTCTTTTGATCACACTTCCTCATTAAATACTGACAATGCTCAGCTACAGGCTTCCCTTGAAGCAATATCAAGCCCTAATGCTACTGAAACAAGACAAACTGAGAGTGAAAGATTACATGAGCAAGTTGATCAACAAATATCAGATGTAGAATCTGATCCTCTGAGCCCTTCAACTCTAGAGACAGAAAACTCTACTCCAGAACAAGAGCAAAGACCTGGGCACCCTATGATAACTAGAGCTAAAGCAGGGATTCATGTGCCTAGAAAATATCCGCCTAATTATGAACTATTTATAGTCAAAAAGGATATCAACAAACTGATTGAACCAAAAAGTGCTAAAGAGGCACTACAAAGTAAACCTTGGAAGGCAGCAATGGAAGAAGAGTTTAAAGATCTTACGAAAAATAACACTTGGGAGCTAGTACCTTACTCATCCAAATACAACATAGTGGGAAACAAGTGGGTCTACAAGGTGAAAACAAATCCAGATGGATCACTTCAACAATGCAAGGCCAGACTTGTGGCTAAGGGATTCCATCAAAACCATGGAGTAGATTACTCAGAAACCTTTAGTTCAGTTGTTAAAGCTTCCACAATCAGACTTGTTCTTACTATTGCAGTTGTAAAAGATTGGGTGATAAGACAGCTAGAGATAAACAATGCTTTTCTCAATGGAAGCATACATGAGTCTCTCTATATGTACCAACCAGAGGGCTTTGTTGATCAGTCAAAACCAAATTACATATGCAAACTAAAAAAGGCGCTCTATGGATTGAAACAAGCACCAAGGGCATGGTATGAAAAGTTGAAAACAACTCTATTAAATTGGGGCTTTATCAACTCAAAATGTGATTCTTCTCTCTTCTTCTTCAAGAACAAAGATCAGGTAATGATGATGCTCATTTATGTTGATGATATCATTGTAACTGGAAATAAATCGTAGTTGGTGAATGATCTCATCAAAGAATTGAACAAAGTGTTTACCTTTAAGGACTTGGGATCATTACATTATTTTCTGGGGTTTGAAGTTGTAATAGATGAAACAGGTATATTCTTGACACAACCAAAATATATTGAGGATTTATTAAGGAAGACAGGATTAGAAAACACCAAACCATTCCCTACTCCAACTGTTGTTGGCAAGCAATTTTCTAGTTCAGATGGAGAACCAATGAAAAATCCCATTGTTTACAGAAGTGTAATTGGAGCACTACAGTATTTGACCAACAATAGACCTGACATTGCCTTTATAGTTAACAAATTAAGTCAGTTTATGCAATGTCCAACTAAAATTCACTGGGAAGGTGTGAAAAGAGTACTTAGATACTTGAAGGGGACACTTGACTATGGATTACATATCTAACCATGTGATAAACCTAATCTAACAGGGTATTCAAACGCAGATTGGGCATGTTGGACTGAGGATAGAAGATCAGTTGCAGGCTATTGTGTTTATTTTGGCGATACTCTTGTATATTGGTCGTCAAAAGAGCAACAGGTTGTCTCAAGATCAAGCACGGAGTCTGAATATAGAGCTCTAGCTCTAGTGGCATGTGAACTAGCACGGATACAATCTCTACTACAGGAAATAAGTTTCCCTCTTTCGTCCACTCCTGTAACCTGGTGCGATAACTTGGGTGCTAGTGCCTTAGCTAGCAATCCTATTTATCACGCCAGGACAAAGCACATTGAAGTAGAAATTCATTTTGTTAGAGACAAAATACTCAATAAGCAACTTGAAGTTAGATACATATCTTCACATGATCAGGTTGTTGGTTGTCTCACCAAAGCACTGTCATCTTCAAGATTCAACTATCTCATAGACAAACTTGGTGTGGTACAAAGAACACTCCCCAGTTTGAAGGGGGTTGAAGTATAGGAGTTTTTACTGTGATTGTACAAATATATACTTGTGTACCTGATTACATTTACTGTACATTCTTGTTGAACTAATATGTGATACTATTTATATTAATGTATACATCACCGGATTGTGCTGAGACCATTTTTCTCTTCCAGAAGCTACGACTCCAAAATCTCTTCTCGATCTCTCGGCATTACCGCCGGTGACCTTGTATTTTTTTCCGTCGACGGAACTCAAATTCCCCAAATTACCAACAATTTACCACAACCGGTTCATAATCCTCTGCCTGAAGCTCTAGACTGCGGTTCAATTTCGAGTTCTGAGGGTATGAATTCTGGTGACGGGGATGGCATGATTGCCCAGGCGGCGGAAGCAATGGAAGTCGATGGTGATGGTGGTGGGGACAGCATGGCCGTGAGGAAGTCTTTTTCTGTGCCGGAGTTTTTAAGGAAAGTTTTTACAGAAGAATTGGGGTATGCTGATGGCCGCGATCACAAATTGATAGTAACTGCTATCCACGCGGTTCTATTGGAGTCTGGTTTTGTCCGGTTTGATGTAAATTCGAATGAGCATATAAGTGAATTTCAATTCCTGGCCGATCAATGGCCTTCAACTTGTTTCAGACTGTCCTTGTTCTACACTCTCCCGGAAATAATCAATGGTCATGCTGGTGGTGGTGATCCAGTTGACTGTGTAGTGCTTAAATTTCAAAGTTTGGGTAAATACATAACTGTTTATGGCTCAGTGGCTAATGGTGCAGGAGGACAACAATGCGGCACACACTGTTTGCGGCTAAATGAGGATGAGTTAGTGCCCATTTTGAATGTTGTGTGGGCAAATTGCAATATCAGTGGAAGTGAGAAAGATGTATTTACATTTTGGAGGAATGTGAAGGACAGTTTTGCATTGCCGTTGTTGATTGATTTGCGTGAAAAGACAGAGCTTCAACTGCCACCCTTCTTAACGCAATTGCCGAGTGATGTCATGCGGAAAATCTTGGAGTTACTACCGGGTGAAGATGTAGCTAAAGTGAGTTGTGTATGCTGGGAACTGCGGTATTTGGGCTCGAGCAATAGCTTGTGGAAACTCAAGTATGCAGAGCAGATTGGAGATCAGGGAAAACTCAAGTCTGCAAGTGCGGATTGGAAAAAGGCATTTGTGGCATTGAGGAGTTGGAGGAAAATCATAAAGCTTGCTAATATGCATATATCACAAAAAAGGAGGATGGTTGCTCCACCTTCCGATCTGTACCGCAAAACACGAAGTAGAAGAGATTAGTACAGTAATATGGTGAGTCCAAATATCGTAAAAGGACTGGGTTCGGAATATTCATAAACTTTTAGCTGGGATAAACTTATGGGTTATTATATTCTCACCACACTTTTTATTCTACAAGGAAAACCTTAGTTTAATATTTTTTGGCATGTTTTTCCTCTTTCCTTTTTTCCCATTACACCACAATCATTAATTTCTTTCTTATTTCCTTTTTGGTTAACCTCATTCCCCAGTTTTGTTTTCTTCATTTTGTGGCTGGATTTAATTCTTTAAAATTTGGAGTTATAGCATTATTCTTATCCCATTTCTTTTATTTTTGCTTTCATTTCTCATTTTTCTTTTCTCCAACAGGTTCAAAAACTATTTTCTTACACATTTCTGGATAGAAATTTATGTCAAAATTTTGGATAATTTCATAATAAATTCCGTGACAATTACGTTCTGTTACATTGCTTTTGATTGTGTCCATGTGACAAAACATTGGTTTCCATAGAGACATGTCTTACTGGGTCTGTCACGAAACATAATATCTCTTATGATATACTATTTTTACTGGACTTTCAAACATAAAGACAAGGCTGTTAACGAAGCAACCAATTTAGAAAAATAAAAAGAAAATTAAAAGAAAGCAAGTGGAATTATTCCCTTGGTGCTTTCTGAAGGTGGGAGATGTAGCCTGTCAATGTGAAGTTATGGAAATCCATTTTCATCTTTCCTGCATAAAAAACAACTGGACCAAAATATAATTACCAAAGATGCACTATGGCCTTACCTTCCAGAATAGACTTCTACTTGAAAAGAGTAAGATATTGCAAAGAGATTTATTTGGCTGACGTTATTGAGTTTGATGGCTGATGGTGCATGTAAGACTGGGTTATTTTCTGATAATTAAATGTTTCTCATATGCTTAATTTGATCTGGAACTTATCAGAAAGAATTCTTAAAATGTTCTAAGTTTTTGTAGGGGACAGGCTTAAAGGGTGGTTGTGGCTCTAAAAATTGAAGAAAATGACGAAAGGAACTTCAACATAATCATTTAGGTTTTTTAGTATTTCTAGATTTGTAATGCATTCTACATGTTATCACATTTGTATTTGAATTATGGGGTGTTATATGTTTTGTACGGTTTTGTTAGTTAATCAAGTGTTTGCAAGATAGTTCAGTCTCCAATTCTTTAAACATATTTTATTTTATAGGAGTATATGAAAACTTCCGTGCATCGCTTGGGTGATATATTATTATTATTATTATTTCCTTTATTGCTACGATGATGTCATGTTTTATTACTTCTAAATTTTATTGGGACTATTATGCAAAACTTAGTAGTCACTAAGAATGCTTATTGAAATTTGACTTAAAATGGAAACCGGGAATGCTTATTGGGATTCTTCAAGTTATTGGGATTAATATTTCATGTAACCAGACGTGTGCTCTTCCGATCTATCTCCTGTATGCAAATGAACATAAGAGGTCAGGTTATCTACTATTGTACTGGAATATTTTAGTTTGGAGAAGGAAATTCAGATTCAATTTCTGCCAAGTAGAAATAACACAAGAATTTCTGATGCTTCTTGGTCTTTATCTGCTTCTTTTATGTGAGAGCTGAGTTATCTTATTCTTTAGTTTTTATTTCTCTCAATCATGTTTGTTTTGCGTTGCATGTGCTGTCCTTTCCCATCTTATATTTGATAATAATTTCTTAGTGACTGGAATAGAGATTGCCATCATGAAGATTCATGTTTATGGTAATGTTGGCTTGTTTTAGCTCTGTCTGGTTGTCCGCTGGCTAGCATAGCTAGTTCTCGAATCTGATTGGTTAGTGAGATGATATTTGGGAGAGGTGATTTTGGCATGATGAAAGATTGATGTTAATAAGACTTAATTCTAAAATATATGTTACAGAGGTAAATGAATGTGATACGTGTCTGTGCGTTGATGGAAGTCTATTTCGAAGTAAACCCAATATCTAGAGTATTGTCCCTAATTTACACGACTTGGTGAGTCAAGCATCGTTCTAGACCATTTATGATGAATTTGGAAAAATCCACAGGTAACATGCATCTGGAGGAATTGACTGATATTATTTGAATTGAGTA
>CAVNYN010205715.1:0-12651 GCA_963692815.1 Nyctanthes arbor-tristis | reverse complement strand
GTCCATGAAGAGAATTTGATACAATTAAAGCTAATAATGCATCTGCACATAAATCACAGTATTAACCTTCTTTTCTAAGGGTAGTATGAGAATGATTAGGTAATTAAGTCAAGTTCAAAACTCATCAGCAGATGTAAGCAATAGTGTACTTCCAGGTTTCAGAAGAGCAGAATACAAAACATAATTTGAATCAACATCCAAGTGGAGTTACAGATTACTACAGATTTAATATGTATAGTTATTAGACAAGAAAACTGCATTCTTTTTCAATGTTTTAGCAGTAAATAGAATTTAACAAAATTCTGATGCAGGTATGAGAGAGAAGGAGAACCCAATATGCTAGCTCCAGTAGACATATTTGTCAGCACAGTGGATCCAATGAAGGAACCACCTCTTGTTACAGCAAACACTGTTCTCTCCATATTGGCAATGGATTACCCTGTCGATAAAATATCCTGCTACATATCTGACGATGGTGCTTCAATGTGCACATTCGAAGCTCTATCAGAAACAGCAGAATTTGCTCGAAAATGGGTTCCTTTCTGCAAGAAATTTTCTATAGAGCCTCGTGCCCCAGAAATGTACTTCTCTGAGAAGGTAGATTATTTGAAGGATAAAGTGCAGCCAACATTTGTAAAGGAGCGAAGAGCTATGAAGGTATAATATCCACCCTTAAGGTTTTCATATGAAAATCACCAAGTCGGATGTGACATATACTAACTGGCATGTGTAACAGAGAGAATATGAAGAGTTCAAGGTAAGAATTAACGCACTGGTAGCAAAAGCAACAAAAGTTCCTCTAGGAGGGTGGATCATGCAAGATGGGACACCATGGCCTGGAAACAACACCAAGGATCATCCCGGTATGATTCAAGTCTTTCTAGGCCATAGCGGAGGCCATGATGTAGAAGGAAATGAACTTCCTCGCCTAGTTTATGTTTCTCGTGAGAAGAGACCTGGTTTCCAGCATCACAAAAAAGCCGGCGCAATGAATGCCTTGGTATAGATCAAAATGTCTTTAATCTTTTGTCGGATTAATTATAACCTCAAACAGATTTCTGGTTTCCATTTCCTCTGTTTGCTAAAATCATTACTATCAGAGGCCAAACTCCTGAATAAAATTATTTTTTCATGAAATTGTGCAGGTCCGTGTTTCCGGTGTTCTTACCAACGCTCCATTCATGCTGAACTTAGATTGTGACCATTACCTAAACAACAGCAAGGCCGTCAGAGAAGCAATGTGTTTCTTAATGGATCCACAAGTTGGAAAGAAGGTTTGCTATGTTCAGTTTCCTCAGAGATTTGACGGAATAGACAGACATGATAGATATGCCAACAGAAACACAGTCTTCTTTGATGTAAGTTCCTGCAAAACATGCCTATAAAAGTATAATGCATTTTCCAAAATAATAGAGAGGCTATGAACAAAATAATTGCTTAAGGCTACCGTTATAGTACCCAATCTGGGTGTTAGAAAATTTGTGGTATTTGCAATTGTTCACCTATATCTCTTTTCTTGCATAGATCAATATGAAAGGCTTAGATGGAATTCAAGGTCCAGTCTATGTCGGCACAGGATGTGTCTTTAGAAGACAAGCTTTATATGGCTATGAACCTCCCAAGGGCCCAAAGCGCCCAAAGATGGTAAGCTGTGATTGCTGTCCATGTTTTGGACGCCGCAAAAAGCTTCCAAAGTATTCTAAGGATGGTGTAAATGGCGGAGCAAATGCTTCAGGTTTTTTATTAATTTTCTTTGCAATAGTCAAAAAAATGCTAATCATTTTTCTGCTAAATTTACTAAGTCATATATTTCACATCTGTTTCTGGCCCAGGATTTGATGATGATAAAGAGCTCTTAATGTCTCAAATGAACTTTGAAAAGAAATTCGGACAGTCACCAATTTTTGTGACTTCAACATTAATGGTTGAAGGTGGAGTTCCACCTTCCTCAAGCCCAGCAGCCCTGCTCAAAGAAGCCATTCACGTTATCAGCTGTGGCTATGAAGACAAGACAGAATGGGGTTCTGAGGTATGTCAATGTATGTGGGAAATATACATTCTTCTACAGCAGTATACATATCATGGTTGATACTTTTTATCATAATATTTGTTACTTCCCATGTATTCTTTCTGACAACTCCTAAACTTGCAGTTGGGTTGGATTTATGGCTCTATCACAGAAGATATCCTAACAGGTTTCAAGATGCATTGCCGTGGTTGGAGGTCTATTTACTGTATGCCCAAAAGGGCTGCCTTTAAGGGATCTGCTCCAATTAATCTATCAGATCGTCTCAATCAGGTTCTGCGTTGGGCTCTTGGTTCTGTCGAAATCTTTTTCAGTCGCCATAGCCCTGTATGGTATGGATACAAAGAAGGAAAACTCAAGTGGCTAGAGCGATTTGCATATGTCAATACAACCGTCTATCCCTTCACCTCCCTGCCTCTTCTTGCCTATTGTACTCTCCCGGCCATCTGCTTGCTCACTGGAAAGTTCATAATGCCAGAGGTAAAGGAACGATCCTTATTTCTGTCCTTATTTATCTGATTCGGCTATGAACTTATGTCTTCATTTCTTCTGGATCCAGATAAGCACCTTTGCAAGTCTCTTTTTCATTTCTCTCTTCCTCTCCATTTATGCAACTGGTATCCTAGAGCTAAGATGGAGTGGAGTTAGTATTGAGGAATGGTGGAGAAATGAACAATTTTGGGTGATTGGTGGTGTGTCTGCTCACCTATTTGCTGTTATTCAAGGTCTGCTAAAGATTTTGGCTGGAATAGACACAAACTTTACAGTCACATCAAAGGCATCAGATGATGAGGACTTTGGAGAGTTATATGCTTTCAAATGGACAACCCTCCTAATCCCTCCAACAACTATTTTGATTATAAACATGGTTGGTGTTGTGGCTGGAATCTCTGATGCCATTAACAATGGGTACCAATCCTGGGGTCCTCTGTTTGGGAAGCTCTTCTTTGCCTTTTGGGTGATTGTACATCTCTACCCCTTCCTAAAAGGTCTCATGGGAAGACAGAACAGGACACCTACTATTGTCGTTATATGGTCGGTACTTTTGGCTTCTATCTTCTCCTTGCTATGGGTCAGGATTGATCCATTCATTTTGAAAACAAAGGGACCAGATACAAAGCAATGTGGACTCAACTGTTGATACAGTGCTCATACTTCCTCCTGGAAGCCACCCTCTACAGATATACTATGTACTTTCTGGTAATGAGGATCTGATGAATCTCTCAACAAAGTGGAAGTTGCAGATCAAGAATAAAGCCAGCACTAAAAGTTTTGTTTAGCATAAGAACTTTATTCAATTTTGTACATGACTACAACAAAAAATACTGCGACACTTTGCCAATTATTGATTTTCGGAATCGTGATTAATTCAATGTCTTGTATTTTGCACTACAATTATATCACTTTTTCTAAACAAACTTGCAATATTGCATCTCCTAGAGCACATATTGAACATTAATTTTGAAAATGAAACCAAGAATAAGGTTGTTCAGCATTGCCACTGTAATATGATATGAAACAACTGCAATAAGGGAAAATAACGTTGTGCCACTGTAAAAGGGACATGACATCAATGAGAATTCTTGAGCGCACTCGATTCAGAAAACCCATATCCTATGCTTATATGGATTCAACAACATGGGTCCACATTTTTCCGCTTCATTCCCAAAGTTAAACCCATAAGGTTAACGTCCTTCCTGTCATACCATTCCATGGGATTTGAAGACAATCTCATTCTCCAAGATTACAATTTACAATAACTGTATCATTTTTCTCAGCTGGTGTATCTCACAGCTTCCACCAAACGTGCCCACATCATCTCAACTGGTATGATGTAACTTATCTCAAACGGAGCCACTTTGCTCGACTTGAAAATATGGTAAAATTCGAAATCTTTCCATTCACAAACGCCATGTCAATATTTTGATCTCTGCACCCAGACTATGATGTAATCAGGATGCTATTTAATATTTAAACATTCTGCCATACATAATATTGCATTTCTTACATGTTACGGCAACCCCTATAGATTTTTTATCTTTTTTCCCTATGCTGTATGAACTCCTCTATTGCAGAAAACCAAGAGGCCATCCAGTGGTTCTCGTCATAGTCAAAAATCATAAATTCTCCTTTCTTTTCCAAAACCAATCATAATACATATCCTACAATCCTATCTCATGCCTTCCCTAAACAAGTTGGAACTCTATTTCCCTTGCCTTGCTTCCCTAAATCATGCCGTTTATCATATTAATAAGATAAATGAAGTTTAAGTAGATCTTCCATGCAGAAATTCAAATTGACTAGTGAAACCATCATTTCTAGCCTGAGCTGATAAATACACTTTCTCTAATACCCTAATCAATAAATTGAACAATTTGTAATATTCTTAGTTTCTGTAAAAGGTGAACAGAATACCATTGTAGTTTTAATAACTTTATTAAATAACTTCTTGGATCAACATAGGATAACTTCTCCAAGACACCATCAAAATGGCCCCAAAAACTGAGAACATTCCATCTTTTCCATGGTTCATTTCACCTCTATTACTTTAAGCATGTAAAAAACAAGACCTTCAGTAGTTGATTGCTTTTTCTGCCCCAATATTAGGTTCTGAGTATTTTCCACTAATGGCTCAAAAAAGCATATATACCTTTCTTTGAAGATGTCATCCCTTGCCAAAGCTCGAGTGTTTGCACCAATCTACTTGACATAAGGTCTCTATTTCTTTGCTGTACCCATACATCACGTTCTTTCCTTCACATAGAACTTATCATATGCCTTTACCTTTTGACTCCTGGAAATCTTTAAACAAGTATAGGACCTTTACCTCATGATCTTCCTTTCTAGGATATTTTTGCTCTTGACCCTTGCTTCTGCACAATCTTGTTCAAGATCCTTCAGATTCTACAGGAAGAGAACAAAAAATCACAATTAGGTTTCAAGAAAAAGTGTTTCCTCTGTCAAGGTAAAACAGTTACAGGTGAGGCAACTAAAGTAATTATATACAGATCAGAAGCCAGTCATATCTTTTAACATTCCTAACATTAGTTAGACAAGAATTTTACTCTCAAAAGTTTGAGAGGAACTGAAACTCTGGTTACCAAGTCAGAAGTTATCTCATCTGAAGTCCACAAAAATTTAACTCGTTAGAAGTGATCGTATATAGTTTTCTAAATCTACATCTTCTCCAACATGTGGTCCCTTCTTAAAAATTTAAGCTTTCCCATGACTTTGTTAATGTAGTAGTTGAACCAAGCAACAACATGAATTCAATGCTCATTGTAGCCCATTTATTTATGAAGATTGTACCGGGGTCAGACCTTTGATCAAAAGATGAAAGTCCCTCTACATATAAGGGGGATTGTTGAATGCAAGATTTAATGAATACGTAAGATCCCATTTTTAAACTTAAGCTTATAATATAGATGGCTAACAAAAATAATTAATTATGCCAAAAAAACCAAACAGACAATATTATATTTCCACCAGAAAGTATACCCAAAAAAATGAATTTTTCTAAATGAAAAGAATACATCTTCATTGTTTTTGAAATGAAAACAACATGTGAATCTTAAAAAGAACTGATCCACACCTTGTCAAAAAAAAGGTTAAAGTCTTCAATAGGTATTATCTGCCTCACAAAGCTGCTATTCAATCAGTCTCCCTCAATGAGAAGACATCGTCAAAACTATACTCGGGCATAGCACTAATAAGTTAGAGAAAACAGCTGGGTGGTTTGTTGTCATTCTAACATCCAGAGAAGGGAGGAATTTCCATAATGAGTTTGGGTTTATTTAATATATGAATGATGACCGGATGGATAGTAGAATTTAGAATGACGTTTCTTGAGAATAGGGGGAGAATATTAACAGTTTGCTGATCTCTAGCTTGTTTCATGGCAAAACAAGGCAGGAGGATGAATGGCAACATTCCCTCCCCTCCCTGCTCCCTGGTGCATTAATTTTCACCAGCACACAAGTATCTACCAGTAGTCTCTGCAGGAACATGCACCATCTTCAAAATGATGAAACCTATTAGAATCCCTCACAGTGATTGTTCTCGCAGAGATTTTAGAGACAAATTTGGTAAAATTGTGGCAGTCCAGACAAACCCGAAGGTTCTTGAAAATTCTAATCTCCTCCCCTGGTTCAGATTTTATAAGACCAAGAACAATTGCCAACTTCTCGCTATGAACTTTCACCATTAGCTCCTTCTCTTCTTCTTCTACATCATGCAATGCTGTGACCGTCTCCATCTTGTATCCGGAATCCCTTACTTTCTGCATTAACTTTTCAAGCTCAGCATAAATTGATTTTGATTCTGGGTGGGACCTGTCACTGGACGTAAACACGTGAAGTAGACTCTTTACCTCAATGAAAGTGCAACCTGGGGTCTTTGCTAGTTTTCTTTTCTTAACATCCTGACGCACTGAAGCAGCCTGAGAGTAATTATGGTCAGTTGAGTATATGTTTGAAAGTAGAACACGGTATCCTACATTTTCAGGGGCTAGTTCAAACAACTTTGCAGATGCCAAGTCAGCTAAGTTAGTATCCTTGTGAATCATGCAAGCACCCAGCAGTGCACCCCATTCTGCAGGACCTGGCTCAGTCGGCATACCATTTATAAGTTCCAGAGCATCTTGCAATTTTCCAGCTCGACCAAGGATGTCAACCATGTAGGCATAGTGCTCAGGAGTGGGCTTAAAGCCGTGATGATGGACCATTGAATGGAAAATTTTTTCACCTTCTTCCGCCAAGCCAGCATGACTGCAAGAATACAAAATGGAGAGGAAAGTAACCCCAGTTGGGGGAACCGAAGAACATAACATCTCATTAAATAGCAGTAATGCTTCATGTCCATTTCCATGGAGGCCATACCCAGCAGTCATAGTATTCCAAGTCACCACATTTTTCTCCTTCATTATGTCAAATAAGTTCCTGGCTTCCTTAATGTTCCCGCACTTTGCATACATGTCAATCAAAGCTGAGGCTACATATATGTTGGAATCAAAACCTTCGCTCATAATCTCCCAAACTTAAAGCACCAAGTTGAGAACATGCAGGTAAAATACTGGTATATGTAACAGGATTTGGATGAATACCAAGGTTCTGCATTTCACGAAAGAGTGATAATGCCATATCTGACTCGCCATTTTGGGCATAGCCTGATATCATGGAATTCCAAGATGCCAAACTTTTATCCGGTAACTTGTCAAAAAGCTTCCTGGCAGATTCCATCTCATTCAGCCGACAATAAACAGTAGTCAATGCTGCAGAAACAGAAGAGCTAAAAACAACACCGTACTTTAAACAAAAACCATGAAGTGAACACGTAAGATCCAAATGACCAAATGGATAGAACACTGGAATTAAACCAACAATAGTACTTGAATTAACTTCCTCCCCGGAAAAACGCAATTCTTTGAATAGCTGGACAGCTAATTCGGTTTTATTATTACAGGAAAAACCAGAAATCATTGCATTGTATGCAATCAAATCCGGGTTCTCAATTAACTCAAACAGAAGTCCAGCAGTCGAAATGTCCCCGCATTTCGAATACAAAGAAACCAAACCAGTGAGCACACGCTCATGAAAATGGCAACCAACTTTCATAGCCAAAGATTGAACCATCATCCCAAACCGCATCTCCTGCAACTCAGCTATAGCAGCAAAAACCACAGATAATGAAGTAGAGTCAAACCTTGTGTTCCTCTTAAACATATCAACAAAAACCCGAACTGCCTCATCATAGCAACAGTTCTTAACAAATCCAGATATCATCGTGTTCCAGAGAACCGTATCTGGCTCGGATATTCCACCAAACACCTTATATGCATATCCAATCCTCGAACAGCTCATATACACATCGATCAAAGCTGAACCCACAAACAAATCAGAGCCAACCCCAGAAATTATAGCGTGCCCATGAAGCAAAATTCCAACTTTTTCAGACACAGATGACTTAGACCCCGAAAAAGCCAAAATAATATAAGAATACGTAAACTTATCGGGAATCAAGACGGTTTCTTCGCGTAGTTTTTTGTACACAGACAGAGAATCAAGGGGGTAGGTTCGAAGGCCCTTAATAAGGACGTTGTGGAGGAATAAGTCAGGTGATTTGGTATGATCAAACAGGAGCTTAGCATAGGCCATGGCTTTGAGGTCAAGTAGTTTCTGAACAAGTTTTGTAATTGTAATGTTGTCATTGAAATAATTGCTATGTATTATTTTGGCGTGGATTTGGTTGAGCTGCAAAAGTATTTTGGCCTTGTCTATTAGACTGAGGAAGAAGTTCCTGTCTCTTGCTGCAATGCCTCTGCAAATCATTGGGTACTAAAAACTGAAAACCTAAAAAATGGGTTTATGTAGGGCGGAAGTGTAAAGAATTCGGCGGGAGTTTTGCTTTTTCTTTTGTCCTTTTTCCTCTCCGTCCGAACAAATATTTATCATTTTCCAAATGAAATTTACATCATAGAAATTATATATTTGAACCGAAATGTTTAGTCGTAGTTCGAATCATAGTACATGAATAGGTACTTATATTTCAAGTAAGAGGCCTTGAGTTCGGACCACACATACCCCTCTCTCATCTCCATTTTGTATTCAAAAAGAGAGAGAGAAGAACCGAAATGTTTAGCCTTGAAAAACTCACAAAAAACTTTATTTTTTCAATTACGTTCTAGTATTTATGGCACAAGAAATATAAATCTTAAATTGGACTGCCAGTTAGTCAAAAACAATTTCCTCAATAATAATCTCTTACAATAATAAGTTCGGCCAGATTTCATGTTTGAATTAGCTTAGTTGACTTTCCGCGTTTGGTTCCAATAATTATTGAAAATTTGAAATTGTAATGCACCAGTCTTATGACTTACATGAGCTAATATACATAAACATATTTATGCATAAACATATTTTTCTATACATACTTTTCTATAGAAACATTTTTACTTGCATATGCATCAAGTGGTGATCTATCAGTGAGACCACCGATCTCATGCTTTGATTGAATCAAGTTTGACAATTTCGCTTGTGACAACCTTTTACATGTAAACAATTCTTAGATAATGCATAAGACCTTTGTAAATTTTTTTTTTTCAATTACTTAATCTATTTGGAGTACTTACATACTAACTTTACAAAATATATTCGTTAAAAGAACTTTCTTACCAGATACAATGTGAACACTGTATAAATAATACGTTGTACTAACAACATTGAATAACAACATAAATTTGTATGGTAATTGTAATTTACTTTATTTTTGAAAAATCATCAAAGTATGTTAGAGAAGTTTGTCTAGTACATCATTGGCTATAGATGTAGAGGTGGCACTAAAGTAGGAACTCAAAAGATGATTCATTTCATTTACAATTTCGTGTAATAGATGATACAAATAAACATATACAAAAAGCATGGAACAAGAGGCAGACATGTAAGCTAAGAATTGAGTACCTTACAAATTCCAACATTGGCCAATACGATAAAAAGTGACCAAAAAGAATGAGGATAACTCAAACCGTTAGAGCGTCAGACTTACATAACCAAAAAGAATGAGGATAACTCAAGCCATTAGAGCGACACATTCACGTATTGACGCATGAGGGACAACACAAATAGTTAAAAAGTGTCAGGTATTGACCAACAAAGAGGTACTCTTCATAGACTTAAGATGATGTGTGTGTAAATCTTGGGTGTTTACTCTTAAGTCATCCCAAGCTTGTTTCAACTGTAACAGCTGCGTCCGAAGGCTGTATTCTTCCACCTGCTCAGAAGAATGTAGTTGAGTTGAGCAGCTATTACACAAGAGAAAACATATAAATATTACGTCATAATCACATCTGACAATATTATGAAGAAAAATAAGCTTCTTTATGAAACAAAATTTCTTATCAAGGCTGACAAGAAAATCTCAGTAGATTATCCTCCATAATAAATCTAGTTGTCCTTTTTTTTAAAAAAAAAAATAATGAACCATATATAGATTTCCAAAAGATTGTATCCACAACAAGGGGGATACCTCCCAGATAGTTGTTCTCTGCAAGAGCTTTTCTTGGAGTACCAATATCAGGTTCACATACTGCACATACAGGCTTGTTCTTTAGGATACCAGACAATTTTGGATTATAAAGGAAAGAACTTAAAATCTAGTTTATTGTATTTTCCAGCCAAGAGCTGCCCATCATTTTAGGCGTCGGAACACTAAGCATCTCCAATGCAACAATGTCAGGGGAGAAATTCTTGACAAATGGTTAAAAAGTGCTTATATGACACTATTAATGCTAAAAGGTGCTTCGCACAATGTTTAATTCTAGACATTATCCTTGACACTTACCATTGATTTAAACTCTCTACCAAATCGCGACTCTCTCTCTCTCTCTCTCTCTCTCTCTCTCTCAAGAATTTAATGGTAATTTGTCACTTGTAAACCATGGACTTTGCTGCATTAGGGATCCCCCCCCCCGCGCCGTTTTTGCAGTCTCAATATCTTTCACCATATGCCTAACGCACATTGTTGCGTTCAAGATGCTCTAAACCACACAAATGGTCTCAGACTTTAAAAACCTATTTATACATGAAAGCATGTCAAGTCTTAGATATGAAAGCAGATTTCTTTCTTGCAGAAACAAGAAATTCCCAAATAGAAGTAACATTCACTCTGACTACAGAGTTCAAAATCACCTGCATTGCAGCTATAGAAGCCATGAGTGATTCACATTCATCAAGCATGGCTCTTTCTTTTGCTGCAACATCAGCCAGCTGAGAGACCAGGCAGTTCATCCCCTCAACCTGTACAACATACAAGATCAAATCAGGTGGAATTAGAAGAAAACGTCTGAAGAGGTCAACATGAGAAGGGAACAATATAGGCACAAGCATGACTACAGACTACAGGATGCTGAATTAACGAGGAGTAACTTATATAAACATATTTAGTATCCAATTTAAATGCATGTAAAATCAGACTTTGTGAGTGAGTGGACCCCAAGATGATCACTGATTTCTCTAAAACATGGAAGAGAGAGTCGCAACTATCAAGAGACCAGAATCAGCTCTAACTGCAAGTATTATTGGAAGAATAATTTCTCAGATGTCTCCTGGAAAGACAGTCTGCCAAATTAACAATTATTTCCGAGTGTTTTTCCCCCCAGTTGAGCTCATCCCGTGTCTAAAAGAAAAAAGTAGTTTGATCTGTTTTAGAAAAACTTTCTGAGAATTATTTAGAATGCTTGGTTAAGCAGGGTTTCTGTTAGTCCCAGTTTTTGCATGCTTAAGTCTGAATACAAGTCCACGACAGGAAATTTTAAGAAACTAAAGTACTACTCAGTTCTCATGCAGAATGCAAGTCTTGTTCCAATAAAATAAGGCATTAATCAACATGCTTACATATTTCTTTATAGAAAGACTTCATTTCAAGCCAATGGGACAGACTTCATTTCAAGTCAATGAGTCTGTCGAAACCTACATGCTTGTTCAACAATATGGCAGAAATGGAAAATTGTAGATTTGCTCAAATCTTCTAGTTCTGCCTATTTCCCGATATCAAATTATGGATTAATATATTTGACATGGGCAGAAGTCTCTGTCAGCTATTTGGTCATTAGTTTGGGTGCTGCGACTTCTGCGAGTCAATTATGATCAAGACACATTGCCCATCCAGTAATCAAGCAGCAAAAAATTGGCGGGCTCCCATTTATTTATAATGATGAATTTACGCTAATATTCTGCTTCTTACCCCATAAAAATACTAGATTAATCAAATCTTATAGTCTACTCAGTGCCTATTACATAATATATGGAATTGTAGATTATTTGACATGGTTAGAACTCTCTGTCTGCCATTTGATCATAGTTTGGGTAATGTGACTTCTGCAAGTAAATTAAGGTCAGACACATTGCCATCCAATGGTCAAGCAGCCAAAATTGGTGTGCTCCAATTTGATTCCTGTGATTAGCTTAAGCTAATATTCTGCTTCTCACCCTGTAAAACACTATTACTAAACCAGTTACACACTATGTTATATTTGGCAACATTGTACACATCAAAAAGGGAGGAAAGATTTCAAACCAAATTTCACGAAGTCGGTTAACAGAACAAATGTCGTTTGCTGATTATAGTTTAAGAGAGAACTGCTGTAAACCCATTCAGTTAGGCAGGCAGATAAATCATCAGAAGCATTTTGCTAACCATCTACTATGCTGGTACTGAAAGAGAAGATAATCCAGTTATTTGAAGACTGGATCACAAACTAAGAATCCAGGCTAGCTGTGAAAAAGCCACCCAATCAAGATGTTAATAGATAAAGAAAGGATATAATTAACTGATATGTTCAGAGGCTATGGGGAAACAACATCCTGACCCAAGTACAGCTCTTATCATCACATAAATTTCTGGCTATGTAACTGAGTTAGCTCTATATCTTGAACCAACTGATCTTGACTAGCTTCATACTACACAATTATAAACGTGTAAACTGGATAGGGGTACGAGTTTTGGCCTTTTGGGGAACTGCCACAATCAATGTTAAGAGGTCTCTTTATGCTGGATTTAGAAAGTCTAGTCTATTGAAGCGTGCTGAAAGTTAAAAGGCCTACATTGATTAAGTTATGGAACAACGCAACAGG
>CAVNYN010205705.1:11198-31338 GCA_963692815.1 Nyctanthes arbor-tristis | reverse complement strand
ACATTCATTCATTACACACACGCATAACATTTGAAGGAGCGAAACATGAAACATTCAATTAAGCCATTGTACTTTCAATTCTATGTTAAGGAAAATTGAAATAATCCACTTCAAATCAGACTGAAAACTAATTCCTAAATTTATTTATTATTGAAAAAAATGATATATATAAAGAATTAATTACCGAATAAATCCCACAAGAAGTCAGGACATACTGCTGATTGGATGTAATGCCGCCTTCGAGTGTTCAATTTCCCTTGTATATATTGCTACTATTTCACTGTATGAGTTCAAGACAAGAGGTAATTAAAAACAAATAGGCGATGTAATAATAATTGAAGCAAACAATTTAACAAATTTCTATGAATACTTTAATAAGATTTAATACTATTTCTTCAGATGCTCCAAAACTAATTGACATCCCAAGAATTTCCCCGGAAAAAATGGGTTCTAGTTGGAGAATAAGATGAGCTCCTATGCAATGTCAACAAGGATCCGGGATGGGATGCAAGCAAAATGCTCTTCTTCAAAGAAATCACAGTTTCTGATCAAGTCAAGTTGGTGTTGGTGATTTGAGGGAATAGGGAATGTGACTTTACCATATTCAAGAAAATGTTTAAGTTATATGGTTTCTCCATGTCTATTATTATATTCAAATATTGCTCACGTGATGCTATTAAACTTTGGTCCAGGCCAGGGGTTGAGTAGTAAATATAAGTCATCTTTAACAGCCTAATTGCCAAGGCTGAAGGAGATAACTCAAGTAATAAAGTGAAGCACTTAGATTCTGGGTTCGAGTTGTGAAATTATATATATAAAAAAAAAAGGAAATTTAAAAAAAATAAAAATTGTCAAAACCTCCACGGATGCATATATATATATATATATATATATATCTTGAATTAAAAAAAATAGTTGCCCACACTTAACACATAATATAATAATAAATTTAACTTCAATAACCCAATTTCCTGTGTTATATATAGTCAATAATAATAATAATAATAATAATAATAATAATAACAACAACAACAACAACAATAATAATAGTAATAATATAGACCCAAAAGGGGCTCTTAGTACATATTCGCCCAATTTTGTTCATGCATTGGGAGGTAAGGTTCCTATCTCCTCCTCCTTTTACATATTTAAATTTTACCTTTTTTTTTTGTAAATAAATTGTATCTAGAGTTTAAATTTTCGAGTCGATATTCACCCACGGGGCTAAAAAACATTCAATAAGCCAATTTATCAAATTAATGTCAAGATCTACATTTATGTGGTCTCTCATTTATATTAATTTTATTTATATTATGTGATATTATAATAATATGATAAATCTCTTTCAGTTTGAGTTTGTTTACTTTTTCAAGAATCAAACAATCGATTCGAGGTGGATCCGCAAAGACAATAACATAAAGGGAAATGACATTTTTTGAATTTTCTTCATTATTAGAAACCACACATCGTGATTTTGTCAGAAATACTATAAAAGTTATTAATCTTTGATGTTACTGATAACAATCGATATATTTGATTATCGGGAAAAAAAAATTATGTTCTTTAGGGGTGGAAAAATAATATGTTGTTCATATGCAGAGTTTTGTATTCTTACATACATATAATTTTTGTTGATTGAATTATAAAATAATATTATTACTAATTAATTAAATCAAATAAAATCATGTGTACAAAATCAATATTCCTTCCGCACAAAATCTACTTGTTGAGATTAAAGTAAATTTAAAATTATTGAACATGACTTATTAGCACATAGTTATTCAACTAATTACTCATTACATATAATATTCATTCAAAATTAATTAATTTACTTGTCCATGGTAAGATGAAAGTTAAAACAATATTGTGTGGTGATAATTGTTGCACAAATCATGCACTAATGCATTATCAGATCAAACGCAGAAATCTAATAAATATGAGCACTATTGTGTAAATCATAGACTTGTAGATCGTCCCATCGCACATTTAGCACAACATTCGTGACAACAGAAAATTCATTAGACGAATATGGGAGCAAATTGGATCGTTTTAAAATGCTAAGATCTTCCATATCACTAATTTGATATGAGTAGTTCTTACACAAATATGGTTGAAAACAAATAATAAAGCTCATGTATTCAAGCATGTATAAGAAGATAACTACTGTGAAGAATGTAATTGATAGGATCAACCACACTTTCATTCAATATTTCATACTTTATTTATCGGAACGTATAGAGTTGTGACTAAATAGTAAATACAAAGTCGTTATATCAACTAAATATTGGGATTTTAGAAATAAATTAGAAAACCGCGTGGCTAAACAAAGTGACGAAAATGGATGCGGCCCCATCTCAGTGTAACTAGGCGGCCGCATAGTATAAAAATGTGTTCTCTTTAAATATATTTTGTAGTTATTTAGCATGCAAAACACAATTTTAATCATAACAAAGGAAAATAAGCCGAAATCATATGATATTTGAAGGTCAATATTAACAGCATTATATCCTATTATTTGGTACATTTTAAGTAGTACATTTCTAGTTCCTATACTATGCAGTCATGTAAGACGGTGACTGCCGGAAAATTATTAATATCACAATAAAACATAAAGTAACTTTGAAAATATCATACTCAATATTATTAATACACCCAACATTGTCAATTTGAATTTGCTTGCTCAAAATAAATCGGTAGGAGGAAAAGCATTAATTATGAACCTTTATTCTTATCATTTGCCTTGCTACTTTCTCCTTGAACCCCATGAGACTGAGTTCCTCTTCATTTCTTACTTGTTCCCTCTTTGAGCTCTCCCAACAGCTCCTCGCCCATTGAGTACAACAGATTTAATTGATCATAATCAAACTCCGTGATGGGTTTACCTTCAAATTTATGCACTCTCTGAAGTTGTTCATTTTTATGAAGTTTCTAAAATTTTATGTATCGTCCCCAATACATTTCTCTAAGTATTTGTCTTGAGTGACCATATTTTAAGTCGAGAAAGTTTTCACATATTGCACCAAAATCATGGGGAGATGGAAACAAGATGGCATTTGTTTCTTCTGAATAACTATTCCTACATCACCAGCAAACAAGCTCAAAAAGTCACATGTTTGATTGAGCAGATCATCTGTCATTTCTACTAGAACAGAGTTTCTTTTCTCCTCATTTTCTATCATGACAAGACTTTCCTTTTTCCATGTCATCTTTAGGAATTTGAAGCTTGTGAGTCTGTGTATATATTCTACTAAATATATATACATTGTTAGGTTTTGCTACCTAATAAACCTAAGGCGATGATAGTTTGTTGGATTCTGATTAAATCCATAGGCGAAAGCCGGTGAATAGATTGGTAAAAATATAAGGTTTCAAATGTGTCACCCCAAGTCGTGTCGAACCAAGTGTTGTCTAAGTGGCTTATTTCATAGTAACGTGTCTAACACGGTTACTCATGAGCCCACCCAAATATAACACTTTTCTTTGATATGGTAACTAGATGAATGACATGTTTTTTCTTTCGTTGGGCCGTTGGAATTATCTCAAGATTTTTGGAAGGATTTTTCAAATTGATTACTTACCTTGTCTTGGCTGCCTTTTTCATTTAAAGGCTGATTTTGTCTCTATTTGAGACCTCCACCGAGACACCGCCTTCACTGCCTTTGCAATTTTTCTATGTGAAAAACGAGTGCTTTGTGTGGGTTTTTTAGTGTTGCAATTGAGGAGAGATGTAGGATATTATTGAGTTGTTCTTGGTCGAGTAGGGGACTTGGTTGGAGACTATTGACACTTGAAATCTGAGCCCTGATTGATTGACTCGATTCCATCACTTCCGGCCAGCAATTGGAGAAGAAGATTTCATCTTTTGCTTTCTTTTATTGTTCTTCTAATTTTTTGCCAAAGTTTGTATTATAATATTTGTAACACTTCACTTTCTTGCGAGGTTGTAACTCCAACATACACAAGAAGCTGGACCCCCAAATTTTGTATTTAAACTAGGGACAGCACATGCATTACATGTGTCACTAACATCACGTTGTAAAAAGTTGTTTGTTCCCTAATCAATACCAAGAAATGCTAAAAGTTTTAATTCAAGCATCAGTCGAGCATTTGAACATGTAAGCGCACACACAAATGAAAAATTACTATTACCATTCCCATCATCATAAAGTACGTCTGAATAGTGAGAAATTGATCATTTTTTGCTCAAGTTCTTCTTCCATGTCATCTTCATGAAAACTATAGGAAAAACCTTAGAGCCCCACCTATTAAGGGATACTCTTTAAATATGAGATTTGTAGTTGAGCTCGCCCCTTTAATTATTATTATTATTTTTTTATTATTTTTTTTTTTGAGTAAAGTAGTTGAGCTTATTAGTATCCCTTCTTTGTCGCATAATACTTAATCTTCGTTCCATTATGACTTTTAACCCGGACGTTGTAATGTACAATTATTTTTAATTCTTATTGATAGTCATGTGTCATATAACACAACTAAAAGATATTATCTTCTCTAGTAAAATGCAACATTAATCTAGCACGCCTAAGCACATAAAGCGCAATCAATAAGCAATAAAATTATAAATCATATTGGAACATGGAGCTCAAGTTTCAAGCATAAGTGCCACCTAGATGTCATTGAACAAGCTTTTAGAACACTGCTTGACGCATCTATCAATTAAGAACTAATAATCTGACACAAAGTAAATGACCAAAAATACACAAAGGGAAAGGTACGGGACCATTTCAATATCCCTTTTTTAAGTGGGGGAAGCAACACTCAATCAACCATATGCATATATATATGTGTGTGTGTGTGTGTGTGTGCGCGCGCGCGCACCTAAGGACAGAAAAATAAGCGAACCATGCTGCTACCCATTACACACCTTGAAAAAGGAGGAACAATGTTTTAAGAAAAAAAATACTCCAAGACAAAGTAGAATATCATACAGCTCTAAAATATGAGAACTTTTTTCACAAATTCTGCTATAAATTTCTAAATCAATGCAAGTGATAGCATAAACTAACAGATCTTCCTCAGTATTACTCAGTTAATTGTCTATTTTCATCATGTCTCGAGCAAACTTGTATAGATCTTTAAAATTTCTAGCCATCTCAAAATGAATATTCCTTCAGGTCGGCCTTTGAGTCGCCTTGTTCAATGTCAGCCATACATTCTTCTGCAGTAAGGGGAGGGAGTTGTCTAGTCTTTCTCCTCAAGTTATGCTTATGCCACTCGCTCTTGAAGTGTTCTCTGTACCCTTTTGCATCCCCTACGAAAGCATTGCATGTGCTGCATTTATTCTGCTTTACCTCTCCCTGAGAACTTCCACTTTTGGTAGAAATCCCCTGCTTCTGCAATTGCTCACTCAGTTGAACAACGGGACCTGCATGATCCTTGTGAACCATGGTAGAGGGTTCGGCTTCATGATCATCATAATGATCTACATGGGTATCACCATCTACGTGCACATTGACAGCAACAATGTCCACTCTCCCTTGCAGATTCCTCACTGAAGTATCACAATCACGGAAAAAACTTGGATCTATTTCACAAGTCTGCGTCATGAGTCAGAAGTTCAGGCAAACACAGATTAGAAAATAATCAAGTTAAATAGTGAATTCTCCATACAAACACACTATGGATGAAGCATGTATTACAAGGAGGTACCTTAAAATAGAGTTTTAAGGCAGAAAAGAAAAGATGGTACTGGAGCAGCAATTGGGTGAAAAGCCAGGATACCAGAAGCAACTTTTCTTATCTACATAATGTTATTGATATGCAAAAGAATATGCAGCACAACACAAGATGAGGAAAACACCAAAAACCAAAGAAACCCCACAAAGATAAAGGAGCACAGCACACAACACAACACAAGAAAGAAATGGCAACTGAGATTTACAATATTTAATTATGGGGATCCTGTAACAGTAAACAATATAAGTAGACGATCAACATGATATAACCTGAACGGATGCTAATGTAAAATGCAAATTAGAGTCCACTATGCACCTCTATAAGTAGTGTTACAATGACCGGATCTTTCCAAATTGCATTTATCCTACTCCAAAGTCCAAACTGAAACCTCAGAGGTGTCCAGAATAACTGTAAAAACAGGTATTATAAAATTTAACCAGTATCACATCTTTTCAAGGATGTTGCATTTTGGGAAGTCATTTTAACTTGACTCGCTCTATCAATTAAATAATTCCCCATATTACAGCATTTTTTTAATCATCATTATTTTGCTAATTCATGTGTTGATATTAAATGTTGTGATGCACTCTTTTTAAATTCAGAAAAGAAGTCTACGATATTATTAGACTTGGGCTACTTTAGCCAGATTAATCATGTTGTAAATGCAAAATAATCGTCTCATGGCATCTTTAAATTGAATTCATGCATGAACAGTATATTTTGACAAAATGAAATAATACCGTGTCTATAGGCATCTGCGTCATATTTCTTTTATTTCTTTTTTCCCCCATGCAATCACTCTAACCACTAACATTTTTCCAAAGGCCTATTATAAGGTCCCCTTTTATCTTCTTTCCACACGGAGTCAAATACCTCAATCAACGTTACTATCCTACACAGGTAATATTATTTTCTGTGCAAACACCACAGCCATGATTGGTTGACAAGATTGCAAATAACAATCCTAACAAATAGAAAGTAGAATAAAAATCATCATCCAATTCCAAATGAAAAAGGGGGAAATGTCGTTTTAAATTTACTGCTACCTGCACCTCATGGCTGACGAGTTCTAAAATTTACCTATTTTTTAAGATATTGTACAGGAATTACGGGTACTTTTATCTTGTTGGAAAATTTTCCAAACAGTCAATTATTCTCAAAAACGAAAATAGCACACTAAACAATATTTTGTCATCTTGGTGCAACAAAGCTCGTGAACATTTATAGAACATTCTTTTTCACTTAAATACATGGTTGGATTGAACTAAAGATAAACATAAAATCTGTGGCAAAGACGAACCCCGAAAGAGGTTATTATACTACTTGCGGCAAGTTGGGAGGAAAATGCAATCTTAACAAATTTAGGTTGAGATCTCATACTTACAAGATGAAACTGAATTCCATATTTCTCCCTTGAAAGAATTGTGGCATTCCAACCATTGATCTTTTCTAAGAGCAAAGCAGTCTTCTCTTCTGGTACAGTTAGTCGTAGCCTCATAGGGGATCGTTTGATGGGGTAGTGCTTTTGAAGCTCACGAATGACATCTAACGCCTGTAGAAGATACATGATACAGTATATTATTAGCTCATTCATTTAATTCATGGAAATGAATGAGCTAATATGGGAGAGGCTAGAAAGTTTTAAATTATAATTACAAATAGATAGAAAGATGGTGGATAAGTGAATACTAGTTGAAAATGTGTGAAAAAGAAGTATATAAGATCAACCTAATTTACAAATTGGTAATTTAATAACTCCAAGCATATGAAAAGTTGATGAAGAATCTAGTTTAACTTCAAAACGAAACTCACACTAGCAACTATAAGTAACAAGTATCGACCAAAAGTACCTGTTTCTTTGAATTGCTATTTGGATCAATTGCAAAATGGATTTCATGCATTAGTCGCTCAATCATGCTTATCGTATAAGGACGCTGTGTTTCAGGGTTGATAGTCTTCTGCATGACCATGGTAGCAATATCCCTAAACTGACTAGATAACTGCGACTCCCTTTCTTTTCCAGCAACTTGTAGCTCTCCTTTCTCCAAAATCTACAATAACAAATTATCTGTAAGCAAATGGTTCTTGACTGGCTCTCTCTTTATACACAGAGCTATTTCAGTTAGACGCAAGCTTCAGGTGCATTACAAACTTATTCAGTAAAATAAATCATATCCTTAATATAAAATCAGGTTTCATCCCAAGATTCACAAATATCCTTTCCAAAATCTACAATTGCAGATCATCTGTAAGCAAATAACCTTCTGGTACATTATTGTAAATTCGCGAAAGGGGTTAGGCATATCCCTAGATCAAAGCATATATATTGATTCCAAAAGATGAATAATACCCCATGATTCACAGAATCATCAAACGAGAGACAGATTGTATCTGAACAAAGTCACTATAAATTGTGATAAAAATGGATCTTACTAACCTCCAGAATTATTTTCTCCTCGTCGTCTGTCCCAAATGCCTCCATTAAATCTTTTGACTTGGCGACATTCCCTTTTGAAACATTTGAATAAACAGTATGTGACTGCAGAACTTCATCCAAGTCCTTCTCTCTATCACAAAATCTCATTACCATCATTTTTCCAATCCTGGTTTATATTAAACTATACGAATAGCAAGACAAAATACCAAACATATGCATCCTGGACAATGTGAAATTCTAAGTTCAATTACACTACCAACTCATTACAGTACCAAGTCTAGTTCACTAAATAATTACTTATAATATCATCATTAGTTTTCCAGTTTTCCTTAGTGTAATTAAGAACTGCAATTAAGTTTAGAGTGAAACTAATCTAAAACCCAAACCAGCCTCACCTAAAGACAAATTTTACAGCCAATATCTCTTGCGTAAAATAATCATAATCGAGTTATATTCATCTAGGGTCAAATTTGGTCAAATTACAATGGCATAGCACAAAAACAGATAGAGAGTAGGAGATGCTAAGAAACATACACGCCAGAGCGCCATGAGAGGACTTTATTCTTGTAGCAAGCGATTTCAAAACGTTTTCCATGTTTCTTGAGGCGTACTACTGCAATATTTGTCAATCTTTTCTGCCCAATTGGCTGGGCCAAAGTCTTTGACATCTCTGTGTAAGTAATGAAATGGAAACCAAGAATAAGACTAAAGAAGTATAAAGTATATATTTTAACTCATTCCAGAATATGAAAGATAATGAGAAGTTAGAAAACATTGAAAAGGCTGATGAAAGACGCTAATGGCGACCCCTCCATTTAAAGTTAGAAAGAAAAAAGAAAATCAAATACAAAGATAGAAATCAATGATAAAATTAATACAATCACAGAGCATCTGCTATCATCTGTTGTCTCATTTATTTGTCAGAGTAAAATACATATGATAATTGTTTTTCATGCCAATAAGAGGCTTTACATGCTAAACAAAAGAAGAAGAAAATGGAACACGTGTTCAACTATGCGGAGACCAAAAAGGGAAAAGAGGGGAGGGGGAGAAAGAAAAAGGGGAAAAATCACAGAAATACAAGCAAACAAAAACAAAAACCTCTTTCCCAATAAATTCCTTTATCCAGAAAATTTGAAACAAAAGTTAAAGAACAAAAATTACCCAACAACACAATGATATAACCGTATATTTACAGAGTTTTTTGAATATAATGAGTAAAAACCCAAGAAGTAAAAGAACAGAATGACGATGAGATTAGACAGAATCGTAGAACTGGAAGGCCCATCCCTGAAACCTGATAATTACATAAATGAGCCTGAAATTTACCTTCCAATTCCAAATTAAGTGATGAACACGAGAAGGTGAGATGATAGACGGTACTAGAAATCAAGGAACCAAAAGATCAAATCGGTGGCGGCAAGAGAAGAAAACCCGGCTTTGTTGATAGGGATTTTTGAAGGTCCAGACGTATCTGCCCGGTATGCGAAGTATAAATTGCACCGAAGGTACCCGACCTTTGCATTCATTTTCACTGGCATCCTCAATTTTATACCTAGACTAGATTAAGAGTTTTAACTTTTAAGAGCAATTCTAATGTTTTGGAAAAACCCCAGTTTTTTCCGCTCCCTTCAACTTCCATCAAATAATGCGAGGTCCTATTTTTAAGTTTCTTCCACTTTGAGTCAAATAATGTAAGAGATGAATGGGGAGAATAATGCTAATTTAGAGTATTCCCACAGCAAAACCAAATAGTATTTATATTTGAGGGGGGGGAACTATTTAGAAGGGGAAAAACCCCATTTGAGGGACCAAATTTAAAGAACTCCACCTTCCACTTCTTAGTCACACACGTTATGTAAACCATTCATATCCCGCCGTTTGTTCAATTTTAATTTTAATTTTATAGCCAAACAATTATTATATAGAAGGTGAAATTTTTGAATTTTGTAACAAATGAAAAATTAAATATGAACAAAATTTATTTCCGGTGTAACAAAATAAATGAGATTTTAATTTATATTTTCACATAGATGTATAATTCCAAAGTCGTTTAAAATATATCAACAATAACGTTAAATCCACAACGGCCGCCAACGTCCCCACATAAATAATAGACAAATTATCCTTGAATATAAATATATTATAATAATACATGATAAAATTAAATTCATATGATAAACACATAAACCTATACCCATATTTTCCCGCAAAAGTTGATCTCCCTTACACATTATTTGAATACATTATTTAAAGATTGATTTTTTGGCCCCCATTTTTTCCACTTGGGTTTTCTCCCCTTGGCTATTTAGCCCCAACATAGGAACACTCTTATGGGTAAAAAGGTAGGATAATGGCCAAATTTGGTACCCCTTCTTGAGATCACTTTGCTGCAATTTCTGCAAAAGGCTCCGGCGTTTCAAGTCGCTGCAAACAAATGAAAGACATTCAACCTTTTATGTTTGCGCTGAAACACCCAGAGTCTTACAGCTATCTTCGCTTGAAGTCCGTTTGGAAAAGTTCGACCAAATTCAATTTGACTATTTGTCCAAAGAATATAAAAAATTATAATCAACAAAAGAAAATAACAAAGCTGTACAACGCATATAATACTCTAGGCGAAATCTGCATTTATAATTCGCATATATGATCATCCACTGTACATAATCTGCATATAAAATCTGACAAAATAGCAATTTTGCACTCTAGGAATCCAACTCTCAACTAAGAAACTCCTTCATTGGATCGTCGTGATGAAGCCTCTTCATCCTATATGCTTCCATCTCTTCAGGTGTAACCTGCAACAAATAAATTGTTAGGAAAATTCACTTTTAACACATAACTAGTGGAAGGAGGATAAGAAAAACAAGCTTTACATCGTCATTCCACTTCACGTTATACTTGCGTTTTCTTTCATCCCTCTCCTCTCTCTTCCTTTCATCCTCCTGAACCAAATAAACAAACATGTCAGATGCCAAACAAGAGCAAGTAATGGATTAGCTTTTTTTTTTGGGGAGGGGGGCCGGATTTGGGGTGGGAGGGTTGGTTCCTGAGAACAATTGCCCAAGTGTGAAAAAAGAAGAATGCTAAACAGAATCACCTTCTTAAGTGCTTCGACCAGTTTTTCCTTGTCTAAAACTAAGTCTTCTGGCACTTCCGAGCCCCAAGTGGCAAGTCTTTTCTCCTGAGCAGGTGCAGGTATATCTGGTTCCGAAAAGAAAATAACCAAAACCAATGCTTTTTTGTTAGTTTTGCAGTAAAATAACGCAAGAAAGAAAAAGTATTAATAATGTTTTATGCGGACAAGGAAAATGTACCAAGATACTATGGTATTTGTTGACATAAAAGTGATGTCACACCAAGTGGTACAAACAATATATCCGTAGGCTATCATATTATGATTTGCTGCTAGCTTGTCATGTATAAGCCATCACAATCGATATGCTTAAGTTCCACTAGAACAGGACAGCCATTGTTCTCGTAAGAGTTAGAAGGAAGTTGGGAAGAACTGATTTTACCATGGAACCAACTTTTTGGTCCATAAAGCTTGTTTATGAAACTAGGAAATTATATATAACACCTACATGCATAAAACTTCTACCAGCTAACAGCACCATGAAATCCTGTTACTTTAATATTATATATCCACAATGACATGTGATCTTTTAAAAAAATATGCACGCAATGCGAGAATTTTAAACTTCAACCTAGCTGCTTTGCAAGAATTATTGCTCAATGTAAATTATAGAAGCGAAATGCCAACCTCCTTCAGCCTCTTTACGGGCAGTATTAGCCTTCATAAGATCTGTTGCAGCATCTGCAGCTTCAACGCCGGCAACACCTGTACAATAGCTGTTTCTGACCAATTGATGGCAGCACTTATAACCCCACTGATGATCTTTCCACCAGGAACCCCAAACACTGGTGTGGTTGTTTATGTAGACGTCCTCTTCGTACTTGCTCTTAGGAAGTGATGTTTCCTATACATATCATACGATCACCATGTCAGCCATACAATTCTGGCTTTTAACGCCCTAATTACTAGAGGAAAGACAGAATAACAATGACATTATCTAGTAAGCAAATTTATCATTAAAACATCATTTCTTGAATCCTTTCTTTTTGTTAGGCAATGATCAAGACAACCACTCATTGTCTCCCCAAATCGGGGAAAAGAATGTGTTGCTTTTAAAACCAATAACAAACAGAAACAGAAGAGTTACTATCAAGGACTCCTTTTGCATCTAAAACAATCCAATCTTTTGCCTCCCCAAACACTAAGAGCATGATTAATGTGGGGGGAAAAAACAAAAACCAGTTAACGTAGATGGGAAGAGGGGGGGAAGCCATAGTTGGGGGGGCAAAATCCCCCCCCCCAAAAAAAAACTATATTCATTAAAAATATATATATATATATATAAAATAAATTTTAAAAAAAAAATTTATGTAAAATATTGGATATCAATTGTTTACCATAAAAAAAAATAATGACGAAATAATTTGTAAAAAATTTTTAAAAAATATACAAAATCCTTTAATATGTTTTTCCCCCCAGTTTTTCCCCCTACACATTATTTGGAAATAGCTTTTTCCCCCAACATTAATCTTTCTCTAACCCTCATTTTTCTCTTCCCAAAACAGGAAATCAGACAAAGGCAAGCCTCTGTGCACTTCAAAATAGGAGGAGAGAAATAGAAACTGAGTCACATCCTGATGGCAAAGAATAGCCTAGTGAAGACTAAAAACCCTTTCCCTAACACTGCCACAAAGGGAAACAAATAAAGAAATTAAAAAAAAAAAAAAACAGAGGATCAGGACGATACAGTTCCCAAGGAGATATAAATGAAGCAGCAACTCAGAAAAAATTTACAAATAAAGCTTTAACACTACTTAAATGAAACATAATTAGAGTGTACTTCCACAGATGTATTAACAAATTATAACCAGTATAACGACGACGTTGATTCAGCTTAAAAAATACTAGAGATTGTTATTCCATACCTGGCCCTTTATGATCCTTCCAGCACGATCATATTCAACTTCTCTCTCACTTTGACCCAATAAAAGTTCCCTTGGAAGTTCTTCATCTGTAGCTGCATTGCCATACTTCTCCATAATAGTTTCCTTGGTCTGAGACTTCAATTTCTCTTTATTTATCTTGAAATTTCTATAAAGTAATTCAGCTTGTGAGGGAGCTGCTTGCGTGTGAACGTCTTGACCCTTATCAAATGCTTCCCATGCATGAATGTTAAGCTGCTTGAACTCCAAAGCTTGACCACTAACTCTGTTTTGATTATCACCCTACAATTCAAATAAACCCAACATTAAAATGACAAAATACTCATATACAAATATTATATTATGCTAGTAGCTATAAAAAGAAAGAACATAAGTTGGTTTGTGAAGTGTGAACAATACTTACAACATAAAACTTCTCATTTGGATCCATATCCGGAAGGGGATCCTCACGCATAGACCGAGTTTTGGGGTCATAGTGGGCGGAATTGACATCAAGATTGAGAAGATATTTTGCCGTATCCTCCCGTATACGCAAGTTCCTGATCAAAAAGGAAAATTAATAGATATAGAATTTTCATTGTAATGAAACCCAATAAGACTACATAATATATGAGAATAAAGACCACAGGAAATCTAAACCGCCTAAGTTAAAAAGCCATAGTCCGCTACCACTCCCACCAGCCTTGAAAATATTTCACATAAAGACACGGAAAAGTGCGCTTTGAAAGTGAAAAAGAAGAAGAGAAAGAAAGAAAGAAAGAAAAATTAACTCACCTCACACTTCCAGTACTTCCACCACCTGTAGTACGCACCCGCTTCTCAACCTTTGCAAAATCCATCTGCTTGCTCTCATCAACTTTGGCTTCATCAACTTTCAGAGCATCTTCGTTGTCTTCATCATCACTAACCCCATCTTTACTTTGATTATTATTTTTCTCCTCCAACTTCTTAAGCTGCTGGTCCTTCAAATATTTCTTTCTTGCTTCGTCCCTAGCTTCATACCTTTCAATCACATGTTTATATGATGCAGCATCATAACCATTCCAGCGGTCTCGTTTACCATCATAATCCAGCTCAAATGTCTCTATCTTCTCATCTGGGGCAATGCTTTTTCCCGTCCACTTTGCTCCCAACTTGCGGGGCCTTTCCATGCATGTTTTAGTATTATGTGTCATAGCGCCACAACTGCGGAAGTACATGATAAGATCAGAAATAGGAAAGCATCCTTAAAACGCATACCACAAATATTAAGAAGTAAGATAAAATTAGAAGAACAATCAAACAGAGACATCAGAATAGTAGTAGTTAATAAAACTTATTGTCAAACAAGACCCCATTAAATCCAAAATTAGTTACAAAAGAGCACCAAAATTTTCCCCACTTCAAACATAAACACGATAACTGAGCATTTATTGATGCTAAAGAAGAGTAATACCACGCATATGTCAATAAGGTATCACCAGAAAGTACATTTTTACACACAAAACAATCTCCACCATATGACATTTTGAAAATCCTAAAGCCCGCATGTGCATCAATATCAGGCAACCTATTTGCAACGAGATCTATAAAAGAATATCAAAATCATCCATCGACCAAGCAACCTCTTCCACTACCAAATACTCAATACGTCTTTGAGTAATCCAACTCAGGATGGAAGAAATAGAGGGGAAATTTCTCCACTCCTTGATACAAGGTTGGCTAAATTATAAATTTTATATCTGTAAAACTTATGCAATTCAATTTATTAGTCCAAGTTTCATACTTTTCCTTATTTTTCAACAACACATTCTCTCAGAAACTTTTCACAAAAGCAATTCTCAGAAATCTAAATCAAACACCCTATAAAAGGAAATGCTTTCAAAATGAAGTTTGATCTATTCAAAACGAACAAACTCCACGTATAAAACTGGTATTCAAAGAACTTCAAAAACTGAAACAACAACCAGCGAATCCTAGCCAGTATTGTTGCTTTTGCCAAAGACTGAAGCAAAATCAGTACATGAGTAACTAGAAAATAAGATTTAATATGTACTTCAGCAGCTTATCCATTTCAGCACCTAAATGATCTACATCAATATTATGAAGCACATTCTTAGCACACCCTACTAACTATTGCATTTTGGAGCTCAGTTAAATATTGAGTAGGAAAACAATCAATTTGACTTGTCAAACTAATGGAATACACAAAAAGCACATACAAGCATATGACCATTCAACTCCCCAGTTTACTCAAAGTGAACACAATATTATTACGACAAGCATTTTGCTAACGGAAAAGAAAGTGTGCATTTTTAAAGATGAAGCACATTCTTAGCACACCCTACTAACTATTGCATTTTGGAGCTCAGTTAAATATTGAGTTGGAAAACAATCAATTTGACTTGTCAAACTAATGGAATACACAAAAAGCACATACAAGCATATGACCATTCAACTCCCCAGTTTACTCAAAGTGAACACAATATTATTACGACAAGCATTTTGCTAACGGAAAAGAAAGTGTGCATTTTTAAAGATGAAGCACATTCTTAGCACACCCTACTAACTATTGCATTTTGGAGCTCAGTTAAATATTGAGTTGGAAAACAATCAATTTGACTTGTCAAACTAATGGAATACACAAAAAGCACATACAAGCATATGACCATTCAACTCCCCAGTTTACTCAAAGTGAACACAATATTATTACGACAAGCATTTTGCTAACGGAAAAGAAAGTGTGCATTTTTAAAGATGAAGCACATTCTTAGCACACCCTACTAACTATTGCATTTTGGAGCTCAGTTAAATATTGAGTTGGAAAACAATCAATTTGACTTGTCAAACTAATGGAATACACAAAAAGCACATACAAGCATATGACCATTCAACTCCCCAGTTTACTCAAAGTGAACACAATATTATTACGACAAGGATTTTGCTAACGGAAAAGAAAGTGTGCATTTTTTTAAAATGCAGAACCACACGCGCGTGCCCACGCAAACGAGAGAGAGAGAGAGAGAGAGAGAGCACACTTTTCACAAGCCCCCTTCCTGTATTTGTCGGCCTGAAAAATCTTTGCACCTCTGTCGTACCACGACTTTGTATAATTTGGATCAGATTTCCATTTCCTTTGATGTTTCAAACTCTAAAAATGAGGAAAAAGATCACTAAGGCTTTTATACAAAATAATAATAAAGTAGAATTAAAAAAAAAAAAATTGCAATATATGCATATGCAACTACCGGTCTCTCTGCATTCAAATACCAAGGGGCTGATGACATATACTGTGGGATGTGAGGGTTAATTTCTTTCCCGTCCTCATCAACCTCAGCTGGTGCAAGTCCAGCCTTACGTGCCTCCTCTAATTCCATCTGCTTCCTATGATCTTCCCTTGATTTAAATGAAACTGCAATTTCCCCAAGCATAAAATTCACCATCAACTCAATACCCAAAAAAGAAAAAAGAAAAGGAAAGAAAGCAAAGAAAGAAAGAAGATTATGAAAGAAAGAAAGAAACAGAGACACTAATATTATTTCATTTAAATTGCAAAAAGAGAAGAAACTAACCTGAAGAGGTAGCCATGACTCCTACTGAAGGAACCGAACCCTGATGATTAACAGAGTAAGTGGCTGACAGCACAAATTAATCTACCAAAAAATCATAATAAATAAAAATAAAACTAACGACTTTGCATATCAATTTCATCCTGAACAGTGGCACCGACCCCTACATTTAATGCCATTACAGGGAAGGATAAATTCATAGACAACCACAACAAAAAATGCAAGATGGAAATTGACAGAAAGGAGATCGAATCTCTAGGAGCTAGGAAAAGACAATGGCTGCTTAACCCACAAATGATTCCTTATTCAAAATAATCTAACCAGAAGTGAAATATAATTCTCCCTCCCCAGCTCAGATTCGCTATACAATACCAAAATTCATCTATTATGTTAACTGCATTGGCTAGCAATGACTATCTTATCATGTTCTTTTAACTAAAATGATTAGCGGTTGGTATTAAATAAACCTCAAAAAGAAAAAGAAAAAGAAATAGAAATAAAATAATTAGCATCAAACCACAAAGGAAATTTCCTTGTACCATCTCATTTGCATAAAATGTTATTATCTCTAAACAAAAGTTCACAAAAGCCACATATAATGCTCAACAAGAGAACTTACTGTTATACTCAGATTAAGCTTACAGGTAAACCCTGTGAAAAAATTTTTAGAAATACAATGAGAAATACATTCATCACTGAAATACAATATAAACAATGAAAAAACAAATCATTACCTTATATAAGTTTATTATAAGAAATATACATTTATTTTTATAGTTTTAGCATATAAAAAGATTTGTAGTAATATTAGCACTACATCTTTTCCTAAACACACCACAAATTAATTGCATTGAGAATATTTAGTGCTTTAAAATTATGTTATTTATGTCTGTAATCTTTTGATCGCATTTTTCATCTTCAATTTTCTTTGACATCAATTTTCTTTCAAAAAATATGTTAAGATAGTGTAAAAAATTTTATTTGCTCATCATATTTTACATAAGAAAAAAATAAAAAATAAATAAAACAAAAATGTGACAATTGTTTTTTTATTCGAAAGTAAGCTAATATAATTTTTCTAAAGAAATCATTAATACCAACATAAACAAAAAGTTGATGATAAAAATATGATATAAAAATGTTTGAAATGTAATTGTGACAATAACTATATTAATATATTGATTGATGACCACCATTTCAATTAAATTGTAGTGTAGATATAAAAGTGTATCGGGGATATAATTAGTCAAAAAATTCTCCTTCAAAAAGCATGTTAAATAATTTAATTTTGCAAAACTCACACCAAAAGTATACTTAATGTATAGATTGTTAGAATCCCCTTCTCCTATTTCATTTTTTATACCCAATTGAATAGGTGATAACTTTTAACCAACGAGTTGTGCTATTTGAATACAAAATTCAAAAAAAACTAACATATGACATGATCTTAATTTTCAACACATCATATCAGTTTTACATTAATGGTAATCACATAGATCGCATGTCTCATTTATTAGACTGTATCTACCTTTTTCTCATTAGCCTTTTTCATCATGAACTTAATGAATTATCTCATTCTTCAATATTCAAACATAGAATGCATTCATTTGTTCGGTAGGAGCCATATTTGATCGTATCACCAATCAAAAAATCTAAAAAATTATAGGGACTCGAAGTATGTTAAAACAATATGATTCAACTATTAAAGTGGCTGTTGGAATTGTGTGACAGTATTTAGGTGCTCACATTCCGAACGAGCCCCTAATTTTCCTCCACTCCCCTATATCCCCCATGTATCAAGATGATGATGATGATGATGATGATAACAATAACAATACAGTAAATTTTCTTTTTTAAGAAAAAACTAGTAAAGTGAACAGAAAACATATCTATACCACATTTTTATTTTCTTCGTAACATTTATACCCTTATAGTTTTTACGATATTTTAACAGAAATCTTTCATTTAATTGTCACATCATATTCTTAATAATTGAATATATTTTTAAAAATCGTTTTTATACTTTAAAGTGTTATTAAAATATGTCGTTTTATTTTTATAGACATCACTTTCCTGTTTATTTAAAAATTTTGAGAAGTCTATACAAAGAAAATTCCAAGTTAAAATATAATACGATACAGGATGTCATAATTAATAAAAGATTATAAATAAAAAATATGACAAAAATAAGTTAGGTGGTGTGAGGGTAAAAATTTGAAAACATAAGGAGATTGAATACAATTATATTGTGATGCCGTTAGTAAAACACGTGGTGTCAATATAGCCACCCAGGAGTAAATTATAAAAAATAAATATTACCAAAATAACAAATCTAACGGAAAGACACCAAATATAAATCTTAATGGAAAATAAATGTGAACTCTTAAACATAAACATTAATTTTATTTTTTATACATTTATTTATCATTTTAGGGAAGAGAAATCAAAACAAAATTAATGTGTGGTTCGAATTGCGCTAGAGTTGTCACACGCTCATGTCTCATGCAGGTGGTCCCCATTTTGAACTACACCTACCCCGCTCTTAATTTCCCTCCCATCTCCTATATCCCACTTGTTGTATTAAAAAAATATATTAACCTTTTTTTTTTGGTTAAGGGAAATAAAACCCTTTTTTAATATCATTAGTTGGATAATTATAAAAAATATTACAGATTTTAAAATATCGTACCAAAAAATATAGATTTTAAAATATAAAAGTAAAGACAATTATCCCATAATGATGTTCACTATACAAAAACTTTTTTAACACTTTCGCGAGGTGTGTGGCTGCATGGATGCTACACCAGCATCTATGCACCAACACGTTAGGGGAGAAGTCATAATGGCACCTCGAGAAAGTTCAATAAAACTGCTGGTCCACTATAAATCAATTTTAGTTTTTTTGTACTTTGATGTCTTTTTTATGAAAAGTATAATTTAATTATTAAAAAAAATGATAGTATAAGTCAAACAGCAACGTTAGCAATGAATCAATCACAATACTCATTCAATTCATAGCTTGATGACTCCAAATTGTCTACATGCAATGCATCCTTTTGACAGCCCAAGCTTAAAAAATGTAAATTGTAACCAATTAACAACAGAAATGGAAAGAGGCAGCATAGGGAATATTACTGAATGCATATGCGTCTCACGGAGAAGGCTAAGCCTAATAATTACTAAATGGCAAATATAAAGTAAACTTCTATAGTCGCACATAATAATAAATTAATAACACTAAAAATCTGCGTAAAACTTTAATGTGTATTTTACATGACAAATGCAGGTTCAAACTGCAAACCTTATGAAGAATAAAATCCAATAACAAGTCTTCCAACACGTTGAATCAAAATTACGACCAGGGGGACCAATTTTCACATGAAATGCATAAAACTAAACCATATGAGCAATAAAAAAATTGTGCTTTGAGACAGCTAGATCA
>CAVNYN010205705.1:0-11178 GCA_963692815.1 Nyctanthes arbor-tristis | reverse complement strand
GTCGCACATAATAATAAATTAATAACACTAAAAATCTGCGTAAAACTTTAATGTGTATTTTACATGACAAATGCAGGTTCAAACTGCAAACCTTATGAAGAATAAAATCCAATAACAAGTCTTCCAACACGTTGAATCAAAATTACGACCAGGGGGACCAATTTTCACATGAAATGCATAAAACTAAACCATATGAGCAATAAAAAAATTGTGCTTTGAGACAGCTAGATCATAGAAGAAATGGCAGAAGTCATATGCTTCAGAAGAAACTAATCCAAAGTCAATTCCTGAACAAATAACTACTTAGGGTGCATAAATACTCACCATTACCCAACAAATAAAAATGATCTAACACACACATCCATATTTTTAAATTGATACTTGAACAAGGTCCACTCTCTGGTCTTCAACTGATGGAAGCACGATCTTAATCACAGACATCGCCAAAGAAATCGAAGCTATACTTACCGATTGGGTCAGACATAGATATTCCACGCGTACTCATTAAGCAAACAGTAAATCATTCAAAATTGAAAAAGAAGAGAGGAAGCAATAAGCACTAACTAACAGAAACCACTCAAAACACTTCATATCGAATTCCTCAAGCTTCCAAAGCATTTTACAGAAAGACATTTACACTGATTCTCAAAACTTCCCGTCCAAAAATAAACCCAAGTTATACAAAACATCATCCCCAACCCCCCCCAAAAAAAAAAAGAGCAGAAACCCATGTTGAAATTTTTGAAATTGAATTCATCCAAACAGATTACGCACAAGAAATTGGGGGACGAATGGAAGCAAGAATTCGAGGGAGCTTACCTGTTCGAGCTAGAGCAAGACGATTGGGGAGGATTTCTCTTTGTCCAATCGGAAACGGTGGGATAGGAGGATATTTCGCCGGTGAGCAGTCCAATCGGCGGGATCGGACGGAAACGCGTCGAGGGTTGGAGAAAGGGAACCGATTTGGGGGTTTTTTTTTGGGGGGGGGTGGTGAGCTTTAAAAACGGGTAATTGGCGTAAAAGGTCCTTAACGTATGAGGTTATTATGCAAAAAGACCCTATCGTTTTCACTTTAGTAAATTAGACCTCAACCTATCACTGTTCATACAGAAAAGGACACTATCGTTTTTTGTCTTGGCAAATTAGATCCTAACCTATCACTATTCATGCATATTTTTCTACACTCAACAACTTGACAATGATATTTATATCTTTTAAAAATTACAGTATCTTTTTTTCTGCCTCTTATAATAATATATCTTCCGATCTTTATTATTTATTATTATCATTATCATCTTTTGATATATTAAAAATTAGAGCTGATTTACCTTTAGATATTTAGTCGTATTAGTAAATAATCTGGCGTGTCAAATAGTACATATTTAACACACCACATAAACATCTGACGGCATTTTTGGTTCATCTATGTTAATTTTTATAAACTATAGGGTTCAAATATGAAAATAATATGCTACCAGATATTTATGTGGTGTGTTAGATATATATTATTTGATATGTCATATCATCTCCTAATATGGCTAAATATCTAACGGTAAATTAATATTGAGTGTTTTTTTAGACATTACAAGGGGATTGTAGGGGAGGGGAATTAAACCCTCAACCAAGGGAGTAAATAACCAACACGGATGCCACTAGATTATAAAGGTCTCGGCTATCAACACTGAGTTTTAATATATCAAAAGATGATAATGATAAATAATAACAATAACAATTAGCTATGCTACTATGAGAGGCGGAAAAAACATATTGTAATTTTTAAAAGATATAAATATCATTGTCAAGCTATTAAGTATGGAAAAATATACACGAGTTAACGGGAGTTTCGACCGAAGGAAACAAAGGGTCCTTTTCCGCATGCATAGTGATAAGTTGGGGTCTAATTTGTCAAGACAAAAACGATAAGATCCTTTTCTGCATGAACAGTGATAGATTAGGGTCTAATTTGCCAAAGTGAAAACGATAAAGTCCTTTTACACAATAACTTCATACGTTAAGGTACTTTTGTGCCAATTACCCCTTTAAATACATTAGAGTGCGTTTTACAAGCATGGAATTGAAAACAAAAATTTATCTTCTCATTAAAATAAAATTAAATCCCATGTAAAATAAATTGCAACCTATTTAGGGCTTGTTTGATCCCTATTATTTTTTCCATTTATAATTTTACCTATCATTGATTTGACATTTGATTTAACAAATGCTCAATTATAACCACATATTTCAAACATTTTTACATTTTTAATACATATTCTACATTTCTCCTCATTATAATTTCCCTGAATTTGAACAAATAAAGAGAATCAAACAACCTCATTGGAATTAAAATTCTCCAGAAAAAATATAAATTACCTAGAAAACCAAAAATCTACACCCCACTGAATTACTACAAGCATGGAATTGAAAATAAAAATTTATCTTGTCAATTAAAATTAAATCTCATGAAAAATAAATTGCAACCTATTTAATTGGAATTAAAATTCTAAAAAAAAAATATGAATTACCTAGAAAACCAAAAAACTACACCCCTATAGGAAAATACTTTCCTTACTTTCAAAAAAAAAATGTGGTCACGTAACTAAAAGATAAAAAATATTTTCTATGGAAAATATGTGAATCAAACACCACAAAAGTATGAATTTGAGTGAAAACCCCAAATTTTCATGGAAAATTCTTGCCAATTAAACACACTCTTAGTATTTTTTCTAATAAAAATAGACTAGCTCAAGTTAGCACCATACATGGCATGGGGTGTCATACCATCTTTAGATCATTTTTACATGTAAAGAGGCTAGGAATCTAGCGTGTAGCATATGGTATCATAATGTTATTTGGCCTACATTAGGGTACACCACATGATGATGCTTTCTCATCACGTCGCATAAGAAACCACAATTATGTGATATATCTTAATACATGCTAAATAGCAGTATAACACAACATAGTGTTATATATAGTGTTAGTTCGACACTAGAAATGAAGTGGCAAAAATCTCTTTGCGAAACATGCATCTAGTGTCATATTAACACCAGATATACGCTATATGTTCAATTGAGAAGTGAGTTTCAAAAGACTTTAAAAGTTAGGACACCTCAAATATGAAACTAAAGGTAGCGTTTCTACCCAAATTTAATAATTTGAGGACCTCCAATGCAAATGTTTTATCTTCACATTAGTAAAGGGCAAATAGCAATTGAGATTCCTCTTTTTTTTTTTTTTGGCAATTGAGATCCCTGACCATTACACCTTTACACTCGGGTTCCTAGCTTAGATTTCTAGCAGCGAAGGTCCCTAATCGTAGATTTCAAGCTGTGGAGATCCATAATCCTTAACCTCTAAAGAATTATTATTTTTTTAAACCTTTGATTTCTATCAGCGTAAGTCTTTAAAGTTTAAAATCACTTATGCTTGAGCCAATAGCCTTTTTAATTTCTAGTAGTTGAGGCCTAAGATCTTCTTTTCTTTTCTTTTTTTTTTTGTTTTTTTTTTGATACAAGGGGGACTAGGGTAGGGTAGGGTAGGGATACTAGGGGTGGGGAGGATGGGATTCGAACCCAGGATCTCGACCCTAGAAAGTGAATACCTAACCACTAGAGCACTTGTTCGAATCCGGAGGCCTGAGATCTTCTAACAACTAGTAAGTTCATTAAATGGAAAAAAAAATTAATTTTTCTTTTTTTTTTTTACTCGTCTAACTCCATGTGATCATTGTTTGAAAAGTAATAATTCCATTAACTAATATGGTCTCGGAATACTTTTTCATTTAACTTACCAAAACTTTGTAAGGTTTGGGTGTCCCTAAATAAATAAATAATCAGAAATGTTTGAAATATTATATACTCTACAAATCAATTCTAAAATGATGAAATTGTCCGTACTAAAATGGTCACACTGGATGTGCGAGCTATGATAAACATAAAATAGATAGTTTCTCGTTAAAATGACATGATTTGCTAGTTTTGAGAAGATTTTAGACCCCAATTGGCAAAAATCAAAGGTTGCAAACCGAAAATATAGAAAGGTGTAAATTTTCAGGACGTACATTGCCAGAAATCGAAGGTTAAAAACCTGAGCATAAAAAAGTGTAAAGATTGGGGAGACATGTTTTATTTTCCCCAAAAGGGGGTAAAAAGGAAGAAGAAGAAGTACTCCATACGTCCCCTTTTACTTTTTCACTAGAATTAAGTATATTGTTGGAGGAAAAAAAATTTGTGAATCATATTCTTAATTTACTCTTATTTAGTAATTACTTTTTAAATTAATATATAGTTACAACTATACCATAAACATTATATAATAGAGAAAATTTTCGAAAACTTCTCACCCAGTGTGGCGTATATATATGCACACTACGTGTAATAGTATATCTGTAAGGTACTCCCTCCGTCCCATTTACATCATGTTTCTAAATTTAATATTATTTTTTTACATACATTTACAATTATATCAACGTTTAATCTTGAATATATAAAATTAATTTTTTTAAACACGGCAAACTTTAAAATTTGACACCTCTAATTAAGAGCTTGTTTGATTCTCATTATTTACTCAAATTATAATTTCGCCTATTACTTATTTGATATTTAATTTGACAACTGCTCGATTACAACTACATATTTCATACTTTTTTACATTTTTAATACACATTATATCTCTCTCCTCATTATAATTTCCCCATATTTAAACAGATAATAAGAATCAAACCAGCTCTAAATTTGAAATGTTCAAACGCTAGCGCCTAGCGATATCTATGTGAAAACCAAAGCTATGCAATAAATAGCTTTAACAAGAAAACCAAAGCTATGTAATTGGGAAGAAAAAAAGTCGAGTATACAAATAGGAGGATGGGAATAAAATAAAATAATACAACAATTACTATTACTATAACAACCACGTGCGGGGTTTGTAAGATAGGCGGGGAGCGTACGTTAGCCTGATGTTTCCTAAGAAACAAGGGGGCCTGCGCCGAATCTTCATTCCTTCAACTTGAAGCCTTGTTATAAATTCAACCGCCCCAGCTCTGCAGAAGGATCAATTAAGTGAAGATTACTTAGAGAGAGAGAGAGAGAGAGAGGAATGTGTTTATTTCTGTGCTATAAAGAGGAAAAAGTGGTGGGCCCACCACGGGCATCTGGGGTTTGCCCTTACTGTGGAGGCAAAGTGGAAGCAGTTGATGCGGGAATTCAGTGGAGATTTTGTTCTCTCCCAGTTTCCTTCACTTTCAAGAGGAAGCATTACTGTACTCTCTGTTCAAGGCGTTTGGTTCTCATTAATTGATTTCACTACCTATAATAATTCTCTCTCTCTTTCTTGGATCAACCATATGTAATTTGAATTAATTTGTAGTTTTCAACTTCAGAATTAGATAGCTTTGTTTTCTGTTTAATTTGGTCCTGCTGATGAGCCTTCTCTGTAATTAATTATTGTATCAACTCTAGCTAGTTTGTAGTTTAGATTTGTTTCAGTTTTTGGGTTGATTCTAATTGAATCCATTGTTTCTTGAAAAGTTGGGTGTGTATTGTAGCTCGATGTCCTACCGAACATCTTACGGGATGGGATTATACCATCTTACATTTATATGGTAGGAGATTATTAAAAATTTACATGAGATAGAACAAACGTTGATTCTTAATGACCTCCTTTGTATAAACGTGTAGAGACATAAATCTTACAGGCCGTGGGAGAGCGTTTTTAGTGTGTATTGTATTAATAAATATAAAAACGATTTGTTTATTTTTTGATTTGATCTTGATCTTGTTTTGTACATTCTGGTTAGTGGACGAACAGTGTTTTTGCCCTTTTGTTAATGGGTTGTCAAAGAGTAGAAATACGAGTAGTAATACATGGGTGTGCTTGTTAATTTATCATTATGAAAAAAGAAACTCCTATGAACTGGCTGACACAATTGTACTAGTTATATTAAAAAAATAATAATTACCGTTGTTTTTGTGCATTAATTTATATTGCTTATAACGATGGGTTTGAAAATATTAATGTTATGATAATGTAAAAGACATATCAGCTCTCGATTGAGCTCCTATTTGGCCCCATAAAATGTGAGAAGGACACATGATTTTTTGATTAAGCATTAATAGTCAAAAGCCATGCTAGATGAGTTAAGACAATATGATTCATCCATATTTACAGTAGCGGATCTAAGAATTTAATTTACACAGACTGTAAAGCAAAAAAATTATAAATTTAATAGAGTAATATGAATTTTTTTTTTTAATTTTGTCTATATAATTTTTTAAAAAATTTTGGGTCAACACATGCTTTAGCGAGATCCGCCCCTGAATATATATATATATATATTATTTTTATTTATTTATTTATTTATTACGTTTAAGTCAATAAATATTATATGTGTCACTTCATCTTGTGTCATTCACGGCACCTTCAACGGGTTTAATTCAATTTTAACCATATTCTTAAATATTACTAAATTCTTATTACAGAGATAGATTTATATCTATTTCTTGTTCGTCTCAAAATATAGGTTACTTTCCCTTTGAAAATATAATTGGAATATTATTTTTCTAATAGCAATTTGGTTCATAAAGTATGAAATAAATAGGGTGGTGCATAGAAATCTATGCCATTCTCCTAACGTGATCGCTAACTCAGTTTTAAAATTTAAATAGGCAAATTTGGCTACTGAAGTAATTGGCTGCGGTGAGAATCCCGCTAAAATTCAACATTATGTTTGATTCTCTCTGTGTAAACATATTATAATCTCACATATTATTGATTTGACCACTGATTTGATAACTACTTATTTACAGTCATAAATTTTAAATTTTTATTAAATTCACACTACTCATTCCACCTGATTATAATTTCTCATTATAATTCAATTTGAATAAAGAGATTCAAACAACCACTGACTAGCGGATTCAAATTGAATGTAGATGTAATTATAAAGCAGGGTGAGTTCTTGTACTATTGGTGCAGCTGTTAGAGAGGAATATTGTTGCCTATTCCATTACAGTCATTCAATATGAAATCAATTATGGCATCCATGGGAAGTAGTACTTGTAACTTTATTTCTCAATAAGCGAATATATTGTTGCTTATTCCATTACCAGTCGTTCAATGAAATTTACTAAGGAGATAGATAAGGTTCTGATAAGGAGATAGATCGCTTACGTGGCGGAAATATAACAAAAGTGGCCCCCCGACGATAAAGATTCTTATCATGAGATATATAAGACTCCTTAACCGGACCGGTCATTCAGTGCCTATAAGCTATTCTTACTCTTTATTTGATAGATGTCCAATTTTCTCAAATCTGATGGTAAACAGTGATGTGCAATAAATGTTGTTATTTCCTTTCAGGGGGAAAAAATTCGAGACCATCTAAGATGTCTTTTGGAAACTCATATGTATAAGAAACTACTTTTGAATTCATCTTAAAAAATTTTTAGAAGCGTGCATGTCTAGAAGAATCAACATGAGTGACTTCATCGAGAAGAAGTGCAACAAGAAGTAGAAATAAAAAGGAAAAGAAAAAGGAAAACGATAATGTGTCATATCTCTTTACCACTCTGCGGTGCTCACTCTCATAGATGAAAATTCAAGGGGACAAAAGGACAATTTCAAGCAGTAAAAATTTATTACTCTTCTTGTCTCAAATATCTAGTCCTAGTTTTCTTTTTACATCATTAGGAAAAGTTCAACGTCGTGAAGTGTGGATACCACTTTTTTCCATTAGCACATTTTTATCGTGCAGTCAAACTCGAGGCCAACAATGTTGGACCAAAGAATACAGACCCACATAAAGACCTAGAAATATTAATAAAGTCTAGTGAATAGAGGTTTTCATTCCTGTTGATACGTTGACATAAGGTTGAATTTACTTCTACGTTTGACCAGATCCACCTCCAACTTGGGAAACTTCGCTATATTATTATACATATTTGGTCCAATTAATGGTGTTGAATTTTAATTAATTAGGATGGTTATATATTTGCACTACGATAATTACTGCTCACACCATATATATCATATATTAAAATATATGATTTTGTTAGATACAAAGGCTTAATTGTACTAAAGGTCACCGCACCTTAACCCCTGCACTTGCAAATAGGTTATTAGGCTTTAATTACTTAAAATTAGATCATTAAACTTTTACTCTATTTGTAATTAAGTCACTAAACTTTAATTTAACGACAACTAGGTCACTCAACTTTGATCACCAATATTTTAATCACTAAACTTTGATTCAAATGCAACTATATCACTCAATGAATATGACCTTAAATCATTTAGTAGAAATTGATTATATATATTAAAGATTAATTATGTATTATTTAATGTTAACAATATGACAATCAGACAAAGGTTATTTAAAATTGCAATGTTAATATTAATGCTAAATGTTAAGATTTTTATGAACTATCAAATTATCCTTTCATTTTTCCTCTATAATGAGATGTGCCATTTGAGTATTAAGTTTTTTGTTTTCTTGATTTTAAATTTATAAAGAAGTACCAGTTTCGTTTTAATAGTGATTTTTTTGCAACTGAAAGTTTAGTAATATGATTGCTAACAGTTGAAGTTGAGTGACGTAATTGTTGTTAAATTAAAGTTTAACGATCTAATTGTAACTAATTAAAATTTAATGACCTATTTAGTATTTACAAGTGAAGTGAAAGTTCACTTACCTCAAACAATTTAGCCTAGACTGGATACACCATATTTTCTTTACAAACGTATCCTCAAGTTATAAACGGAAAAACATGAGAAATAAATAAAGTACACCCCCACCCCCCAAACAAAAAACACATACACGTGTATAAACAATATTTCTAGAATCATTCTTCCTTGCTGGGGATATTCAATTCTTGAGTTCCATTTACCCGGCTTAATTCATTGAAAGGGCGTGTCATAATCTTTTGAGATATTCAATGAAAAGACTAAATGTTGCCATTACTACGGATTGCATGCTATACGATTAGTTCATATTATTTTTTTCAAAAAAAAAAAAAAAGGATTAACTCATAACTACGAAATAGATTGGATACATCTGCTACTAAAGCCAAATGAACATTTTGGATTTCAATTGACAATGGTGATTCCTTTCATCAAAATCCAACCATACCTTTGCATCAATTGAATGCCTCTATTTATAGTTTATCCTGCGATTCACAAGAACTACGCCACCTCATAAGTTTCGATATGTTCTCCGTGACGAATAATCATCTCAGTCAGGGTGACAATTAGCCCTTTTAATTGGGATTCCAAAGCGCAAGCCTCCTTTATCTCATAACACAATCGGCCATATAGTTTGTGGTGAATATATACAACTTTCTTTCATATATCTAACATTTTTCTTACAATAAAAATATCTAGCGTAGTATAACATCAAATACATTTCATTGATTAGAAATGTCACACCACTTTTTTCTTAGGTTGTGGAGGCTAAATTGTTGTGCTACATTACACGTTAGTTATATTCAAGCACCATACATCTAATGCCAAACAACTACACCACCTGACCAATATTAATTTCTTTTACATCTAGTGTTATATTAGCACCAAACGGGGTGGTACTAGATTGAATTTACATTACACATATTTCTAATTGTAGCATGATTGCATTCATTCAAGATAGATTTTTGTAGAATTAAAAATCAATATTAACCTTATATCTTTATCTATATATTAGGTTGATCTCCTGCAAACATAGTATACCTGTTATTAATTATAAATGAAGTACAGCTACGATGAAGAGAAGTTAAGACGAACCTGTATAAATGTTGTGTGTGTTCTTATGCTTTTATATTTGTCCTTTAATTTCGCATCATGGGTGGTAATAAATTATGAATATATTCAGTAAAGTTCTAATTTCTCTTTCTTTCCCCCAAAAAAAAAAAATAATAATAATAATTGATTAACTAATTCCGTCTAGTAGTGTTGTGCATGCAATAAAATAAAATATATGAAACGTGACAAAAAGCTCTACATCAAAAATTTGTAATCAATAGTTTTCTCGTACGATTCTCTTGATCATATACATTTGAAAAGGATCAAAACGGCCATCGGACAATGACTCTTATCTTCATGCATCAAACTAGAAACAAAGTCTAATTATGATCAGTTTTATTGTGCAATCAACATATCCAAAAACAGTTTCGATTCCCATCATGTGTCTAGCTAGTGGGATTATCTTATACCAAACGTACACGTAGCAGGAGATCATTAGACAACAAATTGTACAGACACACATGTGGTCTATATAATAACTACTGATTAAAAATGATGTGATATTTGAGTTAACAGGAAGTTGCTAAGTATATATTTACACAGTTTATTATATATTTTTGTTGTACATAATAGCATTATTACTCATATAATATATATAGGTTAATTTTTTCTTTTTTGGACAAAAAAAAAAAAAAATATATATATATATGTATGTATGTATGTATAGTTAATTGAAAGGGACAATGAAGTATTTACATCAATGAAGTGTGTCTAGGTATTAGGTAGGTTCATTATTTTCTTATTCAAAAATTTTGGGCGTGTTAAGACCTTCCCCGGTTCATTCTTAACCTTAGGCTAAAATCAAGAAACAATAAATTTTCTGCCGTTTTGATCGTTTCAAGACTCTGATTGGACGTGAAATCTGTTTCCTTCAATTTTTTGTTGTCTATCCTAGCCTGACGTGCTAAATTTGCCCAAAAAAAAAAAAACGCTTTTGGCTAAGCCCAAAAAATAAATTTATGGTAAAGAAATAATTATTAATTATGAAACAAATCTCTCCCTCCCTGTACATTACAAATGATCTCCTGTCAAACGCATAGTAAGAAGTTGAGACTACTTCATGCATATTGCATACGCACTCACTGGCCATGACCAAAGTATACCTTTTGATGTGATCTATATGGATCATAAATATATATATATTATATTTGCATCCCTTTCATGCGTAAAAGTGAATTAAACTTTTAAGTTTCTTGTATCATACATGATTTTGTACTTGAATGAACATATATATCAAGTGTAAATTAATTTTGATTTCCCATATTCTTATTGGATTTGAACCACTGTAGATAAGTTCGGTACCGGCAAAAAATGTCGCTGAAATATTATATTTTACCACATGTGAGAACAATCATCACGATTATAATTTAACTTGGTAAAAGACTCATG
>CAVNYN010205702.1:23984-38204 GCA_963692815.1 Nyctanthes arbor-tristis | reverse complement strand
TGGTGTACCATCAGCACACAAGCAAATGAACAATCAAATATTAATGGCGGTAGGGTTCGGCAACTGTTCGATCCACACCTGGAATGAAGATGATTCACAGTTTTTGTTCTTATCACTCCTCATCTTCTCGTATTTAGCCTTCTAGCAAGTAGCAAGAAAACCTTATCAAAAGCAAAAATTCTCTCTCGCTCAACCTAGCAAATCCAGTAGGAAGGGCATACTATTTTGTCGGGAATTTTACAAAATCAGCTAAATTCACCGTCTCACCTACGTAATATAGTAAAATATCACGTTTTGTAAAAAGTTGTAAACGTTTTGAGTTAGGATGTTGGTTGTTTGTAGTTAATCATTAAGGTAATAATTTATAAAATACGGTAAATTCATTTTTTTATTTTTAAATTATTATTTTTTAATTATACAATACATATAAGTAAGATTGTGAATTTACCACATCTTATAAAAGATTACATAAATAATTAGTTATAAATAGTATTTTTCAAAAGTTTTCCATCAAATAACGTTTTCCTACTTTTTGGGAGACGAGTACCCAAAATCGATCATATGGCGCGAGACATATACTTAGCGGGTGACAATTAGACAATATACATGTGAATTGTTTCACATATGAAATTTCCAATTATTACCCGCTAAGTGTATTTCTTGCGGGATAATCCCACTATACGTCTGGTGGGTGATCAAAAGTGCGAGGATACCGGTAAGTGTCATTTCTATTGAGCCAAATCGGGCTTTTCAAAGTTGAGTACCTTTGCTGTTATATTGCTAGGAAAATTCAGTGATAGGGAGAAAATATGAGTTCTATCTCATTAGGGAAAAAAAGGAAAAGAAAAGGGAAAAAAAACGTACATAATCGTTACATGAACCCTTATTTATTTATTTATTTTTGAGAATGCACGTTTTCCATACTATCTAGTATTGATGTGGTTTGCAGGGGAAAAAAAGAATTGGGTGACGTGCATAGATAAAGTGGGTACATTAAACGTATGAAAGACGATGAGGCATGAAGGGGAACTTTCAAGTTTTAAGTGTAGAGTTCATGGTGTAGACCAACTATTGATTTTGATATCCTGCGAATGCCACTAGACGAACACGTAACGTGCAAAGGCACACACCACACCAACAATGATTTCATGGAAATTATAACTTGATCCATAGTCATAAATAAAAGAAGATAATATGTATGCTTATATAACAATATGGGTTAATTACACCTAACGTCTTCAACATTTCAAGTTATTATCGATTACGTCCCTAACCTTTAATTTTCCTTCTAGGCGTCCTCAACCTTTCAAAAGCGTTATACCTAAGGTCCCTAAGACAGAAACTGTTTATTATTCCGTTAAGTTTAGGGGTATTATAGTAAAATATAAAAAAACTAAATATTTTAATGTTTAAAAAAATTAAAAACAAAAAAGAGGGACGGCCATTTCCGACAGTCAAAAAATTAAAAACAAAAAAGGGGGCGGGGGAGATACCCCTTTTTGACTGCTAGTGGGAGTCGCCCCCCTCCCCAGGTGTTGCCCCTGTAAAGTGCTACCATTTCCAACAACACAAGGAGAGACTCTTTGTATTTTACCATAATACCCTCAAACTTAATGAGAAAATAAACAATTTCCGTCCCAAGGACCTTATGTGTAACATTTTTGTCAGGTTGAAGACGCCCAGAAGGAAAATTAAAGGCCAAGGACATGATCGATAATAACTTGAAAGGTTGGGGACGTTCAGTGTAATTAACCCAAATAATATATATACCAACCGAGATTTCCTTAATTTTGCTAATGCCCAATGGCAATATTTGGTTTAATAAAAAGAACGCACGGTAATGTAAAAACTGCGTCAATTACAAGTATAGTTACTATAAGTATGAAAAGGAGAACCATCATGGAAAATTTTGAATAACACCGTGAAGAAGAATGCACACTATTGAAACTTAAGAAATGGAAACTAGTCTATTGCCGGATCTTTGCATCTCTTAAACACATTTTCAACATCTGCCATCACTTCTGGGGGCAAAGGCCGCTCAGTTAACAAAAAAGCATTGATATCTTCCTTTAATTGGTCAAGAGTAGTTGCACCGATGATTGAGCTTGCCACAAAGGAACGGTCTCGTGTAAATCCAAGAGCTAACTCCACTGGAGATAGACCATGTTTCTTGGCCACTTCAAGGTACTGTTCTGTTGCTTCCTGAAATTCAAAGGTAAAAAAATCAGCTTAGTTGTTTTATTGGCCAAATTTGTTCTGCCATGTATAGATTTTGACAGGTAGTTTGGTGGATTTGTGACTTAGAAATACAAATACAACATTGAAACAACAAAAATAGGAAAAATCTAAAAATAAACTGACAACAGGTTTTAATTATCTTGAACTGTTAAGTATATGAATTATCTTGCACAAAGTGAAAAGAAACCAAAATTAGCAGGTTGTTCTTGCAATTCACCGGTACATGGAGAGCAGCAAACCAAAAAGTTTTCGTCTTTCCTCTGTGATGCATTTAGGTTATTTGCGTTACTTTCCAACATGTGAAGTCTTTAAAGCTAATAACTCATGAGGCAGTTGAATATTGATTAGGCAGTTGAATGTCAAATCTGCATGCCTCCATCATAAATATCCAAGCACCAAACATTTTTTCGATAAATAACGTGTGGGTGTGTACCATTCCGCGTCTAACAAAATTACCATGGTTTTGTTAGATGGTGTGTGGTGTCTTGGTGCCGTGTGTGCTTTATGTTTCTGCCAAAAAGGGGGGGGGCTTGAGACTACAAGCTCACATATTTTTTACTTGAGATTGCAGATAACAGATCTTCAAAAGGTCAAAATGCAGGCCATGAGCGCCATTCTTGAATTTAATTTTCCATTAACAAAATAAACGTAATAATCTCGTTCTAGAACTTCCATTAAGAATAATAGTGTACCTTAGTATCAGACTTGTTGTATCTTTCCATGTAGCCCGGAAAGAGATTAAACCTTCCCTTTTTTGCAGCTTTGGAATTGACATCCAAATATTTTCCTGTCAATGATCCACCCGCCAGCGGAGAATACGCAAGTAAGCCAATGTTGCAGTTGTTTGGGTGGCATACTTCAACAAGATCAACTGCACAGATTCAAGTGAAAATATAAGCTTGCTTTGATTAGAGTGTGCACATCCTTTCGAATATCTGCTCCACTAGTTCTATTACTACAAAATTCTCATTTGCTATTATGCCCATCCTGATCCAGTTAGTCAACAACCTGTAGAAGGAATATTTCTTCTCGTGCAAGGTCTATCAAATAATATATGTTCCGGAAACGTTCATGTCAGTTCAAGCGAACTGAATCCAAATTCAATGAATGCTGAATTAACTGAAATTACAAACACATGTGCATGTTGAAGAAAGGCTAAGTTTAAGTGTTTAACTTCTATTAATCATATCTGATGCACATATGTAACTAAATGAGTTAACAAGTGCCACAAAGTCTCCAGCATATTCAGAGTCTGACATAACTAAATCCATAACATAGATATAAGAAATTAAATACAACTCAAAAAACAATAGATTCAATTTACAAGTTTAAATTGAAAGTTTTTCCTTCAAAGTTATGTTGACTCATACTGATCTCCATGCATGTTGGGAGAAAAAAAAAAAAAAAAAACATCATGGCAATAACCTAAAGAAGGGGCAAAAATATTATAATCTGAATTGAGGCCACATTGATTTTGCCCGGTGTCATAAAATAGACCATGTTCAGAGAACAGAAGTTTCTATTGAACTGATCTAAAAGTTGAAATTGTTCAAGCAGGTCATATACATAAAATTTTTGTCTTTCTACACCTCTAAACAGGCAGCTGAGGCAAGCCGGAAATAATTTTTCCCATCAAATATTAACACATACAATTTCAATATATTTGCAAAGGCAAGATATGAAAGCAGTTCCTTTCCTGGCTCTAATATCATGTTAAACTACTAGATCTAAAAACTTAAGCTTTTAGAGAGAGCTGAAAGAGATAACATTCAAATCTTGTCTTCAACAGCATCTCTATTAGAATAATTTAAAGTGTTCATTAATGATGAGAGATACTTACTTTCAAACTTCCACCTGACTAGTAAACTATAGCTGTTCTGGATACTGACAATTTTTGGTAGTCCCTGATTTTTAGCAGCATGAATGAACTCCATTAAGCCATATGAAGTTTCATTGGAAACACCAATATAGCGTACCTAAATAAATTGAGCATTATGTCAAAACAATAAAGCAAACTATATAGAGTAGCCACAAGTTAGCTACCTATTATGGAGACTTTTCTATTGAAACTTGAAACTGACTTGTTCCATACCAGTATTAAACAAAACAGAACTAGCTCATTCCAACTATTACGTGTAACTCTGGCTTCATATATATTTATTAAATTTGAAACTTTTATAGGCTTAATGGTCTGTTAAAAGATTTTATGTTTAGATTTCTTTATTGCTGTGCTTTTGTACTTCCTTTAATTAGGTCACAATCTAGGGTTTTACACTTTATAAATAATAGCATAGTAATCGTTGTATCAATATTGAATAATACAAACCCTTTTAGTTAACTACTTCATAAACGAAGAAAAGAATGACCAGGTATTATGGATGTCTGAATACTGAAAATGTACCTTCCCTTGATCAATGAGTTCTTGGAATCCCCTAAGCTGCTCCACAAAAGACACACTGGACCTCCATTTTGAAGGGTCATAGAAATATTCGCCAAATAATGGAACATAGCGGTCTGGCCTGAAACGTGGTATGTTATGATCCATGATAGAGACGGAGACCTTGCAAAGCGATAGCAAATTGACGAAAAATGTCGATAAAAAGAAGCATCCAAAGTGGAGTCCTAAACAACTTAGAGAAAAGGAATAGGGATATATTTGGAAACTAGAGTAAGTTTACCAAAAATCTACAGAGAGGGAAAAAAGTTGAATGGCCAGTACAAAGAAGCTAATTTTTTTGCACTTACAGCTATCAATAATAACTTAGGCTCCTTGTTAACATTTAACTAGCCTTAATTATCAACTTGATTGGCTTAAAATGCTTGGTTCAACTAAAATATATGCTACTATTCATATGCATCATATTGTTCCTTCCACATCCAATGCATGGGAGTTTTAAAAGATCATATTGTAACTCATGTGCACGAATTCACTCTCAAAACTGTCTTTGTGAGATAGTATCTGCCAATTCAATCTTTGGGGTTCATTTTCCTTCTATGTCCCACTTGCTGCACTTCCTATGTGAGCAAGCCAACTGTTTGGTTTACACAAGTATCCAAAATTCAGTCAAACAAATTAGTGTTCAATATAAGACTGAGGTGCTCAAACCTTGTCTATGGCCGGAAATGGTTACATACAGATATAGGTGGAAAAAAATGGAGGTGCTCTTGCAATTGCAAGGACACTTTTGGACATAAGAAAAAGTAGAAAATTATAAAGATTAACAAGATTATTCTTATAATACACCTGGTTGTATCGTTGAATGAAATTCTTCATGATGCAAGTCATAAACAATTAGCTTCTACTTTTCCGTGCATTACCCTATGTATAAAAACTATATGTTATGACACTGCTTGGGCCTGGAAAGATAACTAAGATTAAAAGACAAGAAAAAAGTAGTTCAAATACATCTATCTTGGCGAGGAACCATCATGCTGTGCACCGTAACACCTCGAATGTATTGAGAAAATAAAAGCTTACCAATGTATTTGAAGTAAGTCAATGTAGTCCGTATTGAGACGTTTAAGACTTTTCTCTACACTTTCCCGGATATTAGCAGCATCAACTCTCACGACCTTAGCATTATCTCGCAAGTATGGTGATCGCTCTGAGTAACCAGCAACTTTCGTAGCCAAAATAATCTAGTAGGAAAAAAGTTGCAAAAGATTCAGAGGTCATCAAAATTAGAATGCAAAGCTGGAGTTACCATAAAACTTACTCCAGCTCAGTTCAAAAGTTTACTTAGGAGGCACGGTTACCTTGGTGCAAAGTGAGAGGTGAAACGTATGAAGAGAATCAGAGGGGACCCAAATAATGATTTTTGCTATTATACTTGAAAGACCAGAACCTGGTATAGTAGGTTATTTGACCCAAAAAAACGTATGTATTCTTTAAAAGATAAGATTCAACATGTATAATATGTTGACAAATCTTTGACTAGACCAGATAAAAATTAAATTAAAAAATAAATAAATTTTGAGATGAAGGGCTTTCTTTGGTGTGAGATGAATGGATTTTTTTTTTTTTTTTGTGTGAGATGAAGGGCATTTTATTTAGCTGTTTGAAGGGAAACTAATGGCGCATTACTTATTGTTATCTTAGATGTTAAAATTAGAAGAACTATCTCCCTAATGGTGAATCATGATCAAGCCATTGCATTGTTAGTTTTAAGTCAATTCAGAACATTAAACAAGCAGCAGGTTTCCATAACTAAAGGAACACATAGATATATTTTTGTCAAAATTGCTCCAAATCATCAATTTTCACTTAGGGCTTGTTCTTTGGAGTTAAAATTTTAGCTTTTTTGTTGGAGGGAATTGGTTTTTTGAAATAAGTGGTTGAAAAGTGGAAAGAGATTATAGGGAAATGAGAAAAATAATAATTTATAGATAATATGTGGTTAGTATTGATTTGAATTGTTGAATTTTGTGTTAATGGAGAATAAGCTGTGAAGAACGAGGCTCATTAGAAAATTTATGTCATCGCGGCAACTGAAAAGTAACAGATGATGACAGTTTCTGATCTATGATTCAATCTTTATGTTATTCTGATGGAAAAAAGCAAGTAAGAGCTAGTCATAGAATAGTCAAGAATACCTTGTCTCGAGGTTGTGACTTTAGCCAGCTACTGATATAGAGATCTGTCCTTCCTTGCTCTTCCGATCTCTGGAACTGGATACTTTCATATATATGAAAAAACATCGAGAAAACTTGAGTTAAAATCATATGCAGCAATCAATGTATAATAACCTGAAGAAGATGTAAATGAACCCAGTTCAAATTATTAAACAGAAAGCTCTTGTTCCAACTGGTATGTGAAAACAATCTTAATTCTTAAAGGCATATTTTTTCTTCTGTTGCTACTGATCATTAAGTTCGACGTGAAGGAAAGGGGATTGTATTACAAAAAGAACATCTGGTGAAAATTGTTTATTTTCTTTGCCCTCTGCCATCAAAGTGGGAGTTTTTAAATATTCTCTTCTCCTCAAACCAAATTTGCACCAGCAACATACTTTTAAGAATTATTGAACCTTGAAACTACTAATAGTCTAATAACAAAGCATACACGACGCTCTTCCGATCTCACAGAAAACCAATAAGCCACTAGCTTACACATCTACAATCACGTTTGGCAGAATGGAATTGAGGACTGATTATTGGAAATAGAAATAATTTCATCCTCCAGGCTGTGACGGCATTTATTTCCACCTCCTATTTCAATGCTACCATACACGCTAACAGTGAGGGAATATTCAACAGCTTACCACTTCTGCAGTGTCTATTGCATTAATACCGCGCTCAAACGAGTAGCTAAGCTGTTCATGAGCCTCTTTCTCCGTATTCTGCTCCCCAAATGTCATCTGCATATTTCCAGTAGATGTCATGTAAATTTCCATTGTTAACGAGCAGTGCATTCAGTTAGTTCACGCAAAAGAACTTGAAACTTCTAGATAGCATGGGTAATTATATTCCAGTAACAATTACTCCCACAAACTCTTGGTAAAGACTACACATTTGATTGTTTGACCTCAGGTAACCAGAGGAAAAAAAAAATTATAATTAACAGAATTTCATTCAGTACTTACAGTGCCCAAAGTAATTTCGCTTACAACAAGGTCAGAATCTCCGAGTTTTCTGTACATTAATGCATTCTCTCCTCCGCCTTTTGCATTGACAATTAAGCTAATCTTCCTCTTCGGAGGCAACACAAATTTTCTCCCACCATTGGACGGCGGCGTTAGGTGGCGCGTGAGGTTACGGAGAGAGACAGTAGGAGTACCGCAACTTTTGTTGGAGAAAAATGAAGAAATTACTGAAGAATTCGACGATGAGGCCATGAAATTCCTCCGATATTTGATAGTATAATTACAAAGTGAAGAAATGATAACGTGGTTCCAATCACAGGTCTTCCAGACTGAAGAGTGGGGTAGAAATTGAAATATTTATGCATTGCCCCTTTTAGTTTAGTTTTATTGTCAATCTACCCCTTAGTTTTCAAATACAGCAAATATCCCTTATAGTTTTCAAATATAGTAATTATCATTCTTTTTTCTCACACACACAAACACATATATTTATATATACGAGTTTAGAGGAGAGACTGCTGCGGAGGAGAAAACCAGAAGAAAAAAATGCAGAGAGAGAAAATAAAGAAGAAGTCGTGGAGGAAGAAAAGGTATATACATCATGGATGAGTGTGGCGTCTTGTCTGTCAAAAAAAGTGGAAAAAAAGAAATAAAACTACAAAGGCAAAACGGCGTCATTTTTGTCAACAATTGGGATGAACAATGTCAATTGGAACAAGGCGAGTTAAATGTTTCATTACTCATTAAACTTTGCTTCTCGTCTTCATTCACTCAATGAACTTTAAAATGTCGTAACATACTCACTTACTTTATAAAATATCATCCCTTACTCACCAATTCAATTTTTGTTAGAATCTTTGGATGGAATACTGACATGGCTAATGGATTATATATAAGTAGCAAGCAATACCGATTAACTATGCCAACTAAGATACGATACCTGGCATGTTATCAAACCCAACCTGAAAATATGTCTGTTAACCATCTTCTTGACCCCGAAATACATCGTTTCTTCACTGTTCAGGTTCCTGCATCAAATCAAGATAATTCTTCCTCAAGAATTTCAATGCATAGAGAAGAAAGAGAAGAAAAGAAGGTGAAATTGCATCTATCTGATTTGCAGAAATTCCACCCCACTATGGATTTGCACATCTGGTTCTTGCCCCCAGAATCAATTGTATCCCTTGATTTCTAGCCCCTCCATCTCCGACACCCATGCCCATTAATGACCTGATGCTTTATACTCATTTTGCAGATCTGACTCATGTGTTTTGGCGTGCCAAAAAAAAAATTGCAGGACCACCAATTAACCTGATGTTTTAATTTCTTTATCCAAGTAGAATTGCATTTTGGTGACTGGTGATGAAACTACCTTCTTGTCAGTTTCAAAGGGTATCATTGTCGTCGAAATTTGAGAAGATTGATTTCTGGTTGAACAAGACATTATCGGTGGTTGGCCTTCTCCAGCAATTGCAGTTGCCAGCTAACAAGGTGGGTAGGTGGGAGTTGAGGCGTGCGATGGAGACTGGAAATTGTTTAGTTGGCGACTTATACCATCTTAGTTGGCAAAAAACTAAGGACAATGTTTACCACATACACAATTCGTTTGCCAAATCATCGATTCCGTCTAAGGGATTTAACAGTATGTCAATGAGTGAGTAATGGAAGACACTTTGTAAACTTTAATTGGTTATCAACAACATTTTAAAGTTGAGTGAGTATTTAAAGACATGAGCTAAAGTTTGATGAGTGTTGAAACATTTAACTCGAACAAGGCTCTTTTATATATATGTGTGTGTGTATATATATATATATAATACGCAACTAATAACACACTAATTATGAAATTTTATCTTCATTAGTTTTATCAAGTTACATTCGTCAATTTGATTTCTAATTGGGAGAAAAAAAAAAAATTCAAGCTGTACATTTATGAATTCTTGTACTCTTATTGTGTGCATGTGTACACGCATACTATTTGTTTAATGATCTACATCCCATAATTATTCTTTATTATTATTTAACCTAAGTCGACCTTCAATTTATTTTTCTTAATCTTGAATTCTATTTGTTGCGTGACATTAAAAAAATGATTGGAAGATTATTAGTCAATTATAAGTATCAAATATTAATGAAAATCCCTTTTCAAAAAACAAATATTAATTAAAACGAATAACATGAAGTATATATGCTAAAAAATAGATGTGGATGTCGGGATCGCAAAATGGCCGCGACCTAAAAGCTTGGCTCTTGCTCGTGCTTATTGGAGGCGAGCCTGACCCTGAGCCTGCGCACGAACACAAACACCAGTTAAAGAGGGCGAGCCGACTCCACTCGGCTTGCCTAATAGGCGAGCCCGAGTGCGAACAAGCAGCTTGCGAGCGGCTCGTCAAAGTACGAGCTCACGAGCAGCTCAGGCTCAGCTAGCAAAAGTATATGCCTGAGCCTGAGTGTGAACATAATTTTTTTTTTTGGGGTGAGCCGAGCTTTGGCGAGTCCGAGCCAAGTGCGAACAAGGCGAGTCCGAGCCATTTTGTCATCCACAGTGGATGGTAATATTTTCTTTAGATTGAGCATTTCTCATCCATGTTTAATGCAACGGAGAAGGAAGAAAATAATCTTTGTCATGGAATCCCCAAAATGGTAATCGAGTCGTGTCCCAAAAAAAAAAAAAAAAAAAAAAAGTTTGATTGTGTCAATTGTGCAAGATAGATAGATAGATAGATAGATAGTGTAAAGGGTTAGCTCACGTGGTTAAGGGCTAACCTCTTATCGGGATTACCCGAGTTTGAATCTCTACAATCCTCCTTTGTAAAATTTTTTTTTTGCATGAATGCACATCACGTGAATTTGAAATACATGTGATATGTATTGATCTCAGGCCACATGATGAGGACAGTTTTATTATTAAATCTTTAGAAAGTTTTTGAACATTACCGACTATCCAATTGCATGAATGTACATCACGTTAATTTGAAATATATGTGACGTGTATCAATTTCAGGCCACACGATGAGGACTGTTTTATTATTAAATCTTTAGAAAGTTTTTGAACATTTCTGACTATCCAACATATGTGAACAAGATTTTATTAAGAGATTAGCCACTTGGACAAGAAAAAGGAACAATAGATTCGGACTCAATTCATCCTTCTATCATATTCCACCCACTATTCTAAAAAGCATATAACAAAAGCAAATTCTCCAGAAGAGAAAGCAAATTCTCACTCCTTTTCTCCTGACGATGAGGCATGCATAGCACCACAGAACCTTTTTCATGCAGTGAAGAAGACAAGTGTCTAAGAACACCAATCAACGTGGCAAACTCTCATCACCCATTCTCTTCAATAAATCCCCCTGCGTAATCGCCACAGAAAGCCGTTCGATCTCTTCCTATGGCTGCTAAGCTTTCTTTCTTCGTTTCTGCAATCTTTTGTTTTCAGGTCTTCTTCTTCTTCCATGGCCACTGCATTAGGCTGCAGCAAAAACTGTATGCCAAAACTAATTGCACCATCTCGAGCCTGTCAGCGAGAGAACCCATCTTTACTTACAAGTTTGAGGCCGGAGATTCCGAGTTTTGGAACCAGTTTAGTCCGGAATTCAGCTGTGCGGAATGTTCTTAACCCGAAAGGGCTGTTGTTACCTAACTACAATGTAGCACCTCAGCTCATGTATATAGCCCAAGGCAAGTCCTAATTCCCCCTCTCCCCTTTGGTGAAAATGTCGCGTCGTTAATTTTTTCTCGTTTTAATTCTTTCCGGGCCTGTTTCAATGCGTTAGAATAAAAATGATATTTGATTAGCTTAAGCTCGTGCAGGGTAAGATCAATAGATCATTGAACAAATAGTTTAAGCTCGTGGTATGATCATTGAACAAAGAGTTAGAGTAAAATCTCGATAAATTAATAATATCAAAGGTTAACGGAAATTATTATTTTAAGTGCTTATTAATTTATCGAAGGTTGATTCAGTATATTGACCAGTTTTTTTGTAGAATTAGATTGGGCTCATGTATACAGCCCAATTTGACTCCATAGAAATCACCGTATATTGACATGAGCTAGGATTAGACAATTTTATTCTTAATCAAGATTATTAATTAATCAAATATTCAATGTCCTACCCCTCAAATTATCTACTTAGGAATACTCAAAATATAGGGTACTTTATATCAATCAAGAACTTCCATGTAGTCAAAGGCTGGTATATCGTAATGTTCTTATTTGTCCAATAAAATGGAGTACGATACTCTTGAAATATCAGAATTTTGCTCATATTTGAGGCGCTTTAAAATTTTAAAATTTTAAAATTTGGTGCACCTCTTATTTTTAGCTAACTCTATGAGAGTAAAGGAACCTCTATATGACAATACAATGTGAAGAATGATAGGTTTGAGAAAATGTATAGACATGTGATCTGTTTTACTGGTCGAGGTATTAGTACCTTATATATAGCTCAATTTGTTAAAAGTAGCCGGGTACTTTGAGCATTAATTATTATCTTTACCCTTTTTTTTTTACTTTAAATTTTGGTTCAAATGTTGTTTTGGCCTAACTTAATTAGGTATGAAGTGCATTGTGTTTTGAAATAATGTTTACCGCAGGAAGTGGTGTATATGGGATTGTAATACCAGGTTGTGCTGAGACCTATGAATCAGAAATCAGGTCAGGATCTAGTCGATTTACGGATCGACATCAAAAGGTTAGGCAATTCAAATAGGGTGATCTTATGGCATTGCCAGGTGGTTTAACTATTTGGGTCTACAATAATGGAGAGGTACCAGTCATCACCATCTCACTATTTGACGTTGCCAACAAAGCCAACCAGCTCGATCAAACATTTAGGGTAAGAACTGCCCTGACATTCCGTAACTAGACAGTACTAAACATTACTAACAACTACCAAATATTAGGAACTGGTTTGGTCTTATTCTTTAGCCAGGCGCATCATTTGAAAACTTGTAAAACTGAATATCTTTGATCATTATACTATCCAGTTATGTTCAGAACAAAATAAAAATACTAAACACGTGAAATCTTGGCTTCTATATGTGTAATTGGATTGTGATTCATTTAAGGATTTGTTTAAAAAAATGAAAAATTTTAGATATTCTTCCTGGCTGGGAATTATCCCATACTTGGACAAGGGAAGAGAACGGAGCCGCAGCCCCAACAAGAAGGCGGTTTTGGCAATATATTCACAAGCTTTAGTGATGAAATGTTGGCTGATTCCTTCAATGTAGATCTAGAAACAGGTAGTAAAGTTCAAGGAAAAGGGGATCACAGGGGCCGAATCGTTTATGCAAAGACCTTTATGGTTGATCTTCCACAAGAAGAAGGAGAGGAAGGAGGAGCAAATGATTTGGAGGAAACTCTCTGCTCCATGAAGCTTAGAGAGAACTTGGCGAGCCCCAGCCATGTCGATATCTACAATCCCCAAAGTGGACATATTAGCACACTTAACAGCCATAAGCTTCCCATTCTTAAGTCCTTTGACCTTAGCGCTGAAAGAGGAGTCATGCACAAGGTATATATTCTTGAATTTTATCTAATACCATGTCCTAAACATGTACCAATATTTATAGCGTGCCCTAGTGTGCTATGTCTCATGCTACATTCTTAAAAAATTATCTAATATGCTGCAGGCAAATCTTATATGTAGAGTATAAAAACTAATTTTGTAACATGTCTGTCTCACACAGAACGCAATAATGGCACCACATTGGCACGGGACCGCACATTCCATGATCTACATTACAAAAGGAAATAGTTGGTTCCAAGTGTCCAACCGTCGAGGGCAACTTGTGTTTGATGGCGAAGTAAAGAAGGGGCAAATCATCATAATACCACAAGACTTTGTTGTGCTAAAGAAAGCCGGCGAACAAGGCTGCGAATGGGTGGCTTTCAAGACTAACGACAACGCTATGACCACCCTGCTTGCGGGGCCTTTGTCAGCCTTCCATGCCATGCCCGTGGAAGTTCTGATGAATTCGTATCAAATTTCGAGAAGTCAAGCTATGCAACTGAAGTATAATAGAGAAGAAGTGGCCTTGTTTAGTCCTAAACCTAGGCCAGAGGCGGTGAGTGAAGCTTGAATTTAGCTTCAATAAATGTGAATTGAATCTTTACCGTAAAATAATGTTTCTTTCAGTGTGGATTGTGGATTATAGATAAATAAAGTCCTGTTTTGTTGCTTATAATTGATTTCCCTGGCCTCCAGTTTTTAAAAGATGACTTCCATTCTAAGTTCTAACTATAATTGGGTATTAGACTTCAACATTAAGTTGAAGCACGATCTAAATGAGCAATTTCTAGTATATAGAAATTTCCGATTCATCGTCAATATTTCTACATCTTTGTCGGAGTAAACAAGAAACTTTATTTTGGACTACAAGATGTTAAA
>CAVNYN010205702.1:0-23964 GCA_963692815.1 Nyctanthes arbor-tristis | reverse complement strand
ATTGAAGCTAAATTCAAGCTTCAATAAATGTGAATTGAATCTTTACCGTAAAATAATGTTTCTTTCAGTGTGGATTGTGGATTATAGATAAATAAAGTCCTGTTTTGTTGCTTATAATTGATTTCCCTGGCCTCCAGTTTTTAAAAGATGACTTCCATTCTAAGTTCTAACTATAATTGGGTATTAGACTTCAACATTAAGTTGAAGCACGATCTAAATGAGCAATTTCTAGTATATAGAAATTTCCGATTCATCGTCAATATTTCTACATCTTTGTCGGAGTAAACAAGAAACTTTATTTTGGACTACAAGATGTTAAACAGTGCCAGATTATTAGAAATTTTTTATTATTATAAATAAAAATAAATAATGTCAAAGGAAAGAGCTAAACTCTTAAATAATGCCAAATTGTGTTAGTTTTTTATTTTTTCATTTTTGTTTACCTTTCCCTTATTATTCTAGTTGTAGAGCCAATAACAATTATTTGACTAATACATGATGTAAGAAGGCCGGCATGATTCTTAACACACTTTGAAGATGAGAAAAATGCTTGTTCCAATAGGTCCGAACTTCTCGTATTTGCGCATTAATTTAATTCGTAAAGAAAGTTTTCTAGCGTCATATGCATGTTTGTGATTATATCATGGAAAATTAAGAACATTTGATTTTTTTCTCTAATCACATGCAAATTTAGGGTTAATTGGGTATCTAGACTTTCACGGGAAGTGACGAGCTCATGATGATTTAATTAAAAAAAAATCGACGCTTTTCTTTTCTTTCTTTTTTTGGATAGAGAAGATTTTCTGAAACGTTTGGATCTTTGTTGTTGAGAAACAAACATTCCAATCTCACTATGGAAGCGTTAAATGTTTAGAAATATTCAAACACTAGAGGTTTAGTACTGTAATAGTACCAGACAGTGATATGTCATAATATCAGTCTCAAATTATATCCGCGACGCGTGATGAGCATTTTGAACCTCGACTGCGAAGAAACAAAAATCAAGGACCTCAATATGAAAAGCTTTCAAGATTAGGGACTTCTAATGCTATTAAACGAGCATGATCCCTTACATCAGGCGGGTTACGTGGCGTTCCATCCTCCATCTGTCTAACGACGTCGTGCTGACAATAGAAAAACCAGTGGTGGAAATATCAAATATTTCTCTGTCAATATCAAAATTTCACCCATAAATTACCAGGCGCTCTCCGTGTCGTCGCCACACACCCTATCACTAAAATCCCCTCAAAAAGCACTCTTGGTTACATTGTATTCCAGTCTGATCTCATACAGATATGGCAAAAAATCCAGTGCGTGTCCTCGTCACCGGTGCCGCAGGTAAATCGGAAACTATCTTATACTCGCTGCAAACAAAGCCAACGTTCATCTCGAGATCTAAGTTTGCTTTCGGCTTTTTTCTTCCAGTTAACTATTAAATATCATTGGATCATTGTTTTCTGTATACTATTTCTGTAGATCTGTAGTTGTGATCATGAGTTTTGGTATTACCATGATTTATGTTGGATAAAAAATGTTTTAGATTAATGTGTAGTATTATTTCAAATTGATCTTGTTGTCGTGACTATTATGAAGTAATTCAATATTTAAAAGCCTTGTTTTGTTTTATTTTCTGTACAGATTTTCAGGTCTGATAGTTCATAGTATTTTCTATATGTAATAAGGAGTTATGACTGTGCATAGCTTCGTTCCATTCAACTTGCGGTGGTTTGACTATAATGCAGTTACTTTTGTCAAGCATAGAAATGTTATCTTATTTTGATTGACAATATAGAATTGTTCTATCTGAATATTGTATTGTGAATTTGTGATGTAACATTTTGATTAATCATATATAAAGATGGCATGGATAACTGCAGAATTTATTTTAGAAGTCAGAGCTTGCAATCAATTTGTTTATGGCATGATATTTACCTCTGTTTTATGGGACATTGAATTGGGTTTTAGTGCATTAAAGTCAATTTTATTTTTTATTACTGAAATTTAATGATTGTACAATGCTGAGGTATTAGCCTGTCCAGTGCGTGCACAGATTTGTTTACTAATAATTTATTAAGTGGTAACATGATCTTGTTTTTCCTTTTTTTTTTTCATTTATTTTGGATTGGTCTTTGGTAGCATCAGAACTCCGTAAAATTTCGATGAGGTCTTATTTATTGGTTTTTATACTTCTTGGCAATTTGAAATTTATCATGGGTACTTAAAAAGAGAAGGAAATTTGAATTGCATGCTTTGAGTTCTGTGTTGTGCACAGAAAAAATAAACAGAAGAGGCTTTGGTGTTACAGTTGGTAATGCATAACCCATTAGACAATGTGAGTATCAGTAAAAGAATAAAATATTCTCATGGCCAAAGGACTCCTGAAAACTTGTTCCAAGAAAAAGTTGAGTAGTTGACCAAATTCTGGGGACATGACTTGTGCAGTTGTATGTTAGTGACTAAAGTTTTTATTGAAGTATCTGAATGAAATGTTAATTTTCTGGAGTACCGTTTTGTTGGAAATTAGATCTATTTTAGCTGGAGTATCAGATTGACTAGAGCTTGCTAATTTCTGCAGGACAAATTGGATATGCTCTTGTTCCTATGATTGCTAGGGGAGTGATGTTGGGCCCCGACCAGCCTGTCATTCTCCACATGCTAGATATTCCACCTGCTGCGGAAGCACTTAATGGAGTTAAAATGGAATTGGTTGATGCTGCATTCCCTCTTCTCAAAGGTTAGTAAGTTCACTCATGATTAGTGAATACAAAGGTCTATTCATTTTCTTGCACTCTTTAGATGCCAAAATGTGGCCAATAAATCATTAACTTAAATCTCTCTACTATAATATTTGAATCAGGTGTTGTTGCGACAACTGATGCTGTTGAAGCATGCACTGGAGTCAATATTGCAGTGATGGTCGGTGGATTCCCTAGGAAAGAAGGCATGGAGAGAAAAGATGTGATGTCAAAGAATGTATCCATCTACAAGTCCCAGGCTTCAGCTCTTGAGAAACATGCTGCCGCTAACTGCAAGGTGATTGGCTTACTGTAAACTAATTGTGATGGCCTTTTTATATAAGTGTCACATCATACTTGTTTGCTGATCATAAAAGTGTCTTCTTCAATCTTAGAGAATACATTTTAATATCGATCACATACAGCAGAAAGCATGTGACCGTTGGCAATTTAAAACTGTGTAGCTGGATATTTTGTGCTTCACCCAGGAGTATCACTTCTCATTTTGCTGTTTGTTCTACTTTCAGGTTTTGGTTGTTGCTAACCCTGCCAACACAAATGCATTGATCCTCAAAGAGTTTGCTCCATCTATCCCTGAGAAGAATATTACTTGTCTGACTAGATTAGACCATAACAGGGCTCTTGGACAAATATCAGAGAGATTGAATGTTCAAGTGTCTGATGTTAAAAATGTTATTATTTGGGGAAATCACTCCTCAACACAGTATCCTGATGTCAACCATGCAACTGTGAAAACTCCAGCCGGAGAGAAACCCGTCCGTGAGCTTGTTGGCAATGACGAATGGTACAAGGCTTTGTTTAAAACCTCACTTTTTAGTTCTATTGAATTTTTATTGCTAAAACTTCCCTTTGAAATGGTTGTTTTTTATGAGATTTCACTATGTAGTTTCAACTTTTACTATTTGCATGGCTTCTGAAATTAAAATTGGCTTGTTGCTAGGTTAAAAGGCGAGTTCATAACTACTGTCCAGCAGCGAGGTGCTGCAATCATCAAAGCTAGAAAGCTTTCTAGTGCTCTTTCTGCTGCTAGTTCGGCTTGTGACCATATCCGTGATTGGTTCCTAGGAACTCCTGAGGTTGACCTTTCCCTGGTTGTTCTTTTGATTATTGTATTAGACCCTGACTTAAATGCTCATATGAGTTTTTTCTTTTTGGTGTGAAATATTCCAGGGTACTTGGGTGTCTATGGGTGTCTACTCTGATGGCTCTTACAATGTCCCACCAGGCCTAATCTATTCCTTCCCAGTTACCTGCAAAAATGGAGAATGGTCTATTGTTCAAGGTGAGAATCTTGCTCAAACAGCAAAAATGTATTTCCAGGCTATTAATTGTGTAGCTTATGACTAATCTTAAAAATTGAAATGTTTGGGATGTGATTTTTTCTGCAATCCATTTTTAGCAAAGCAATAGTGATGATGAGTTCTCAGTTTGGTATGTCATTCCCTTTCTTTTATAATTGAGTCGTTGCTCTTGGATTTTAAATTTTAATAGCTTCTACCAAGTCTTTTGCCGTTAGGCTTTATTTCGACACTTGTTTTTGTATCATCCTGGATTAAGTTTGAACAGGACCACATATAGATCCCTTGAGTAACTCATCCTTGTCCTGAATGAAAATGAATTTTTTTTTCCTGGTTGAAAGGAAATGAAAATGAAATTTGATCGGGCTTGTCTCAATTTTTGTACGGTTTCCATATTACAGGACTTCCTATTGATGAGTTCTCAAGGAACAAGTTGGACTTGACCGCAAAAGAGCTCAGTGAGGAGAAAGAACTAGCATACTCTTGTCTTTCGTAAGTTTTCCGCTTCAAGGTGCGAAAGGAGAGTATTCTGCAATGTGTGGAGATTACAGTAGCTTCCATTTCGAATAATTCCATTGTCGAACAATGGATGACCTACTTTTATAGATCTCACTCCCTTTGTACTAAGGTTTTGTTTTGAGGATATTGAAAATTTGAAAGACCTTCCTGTTGAGGTCAATTTTTTCCGTTTTATGCTATTGATGAAAGACTTCAGAGTAATTTCTAGTTGAGAAATGATTTCTCTTACCTCTTTATCAGTCATCAAGATTTAACATTTTGTGTATGTACTTTCTGTGTGAGCTGGACGTTCATTTCCGGGAGGTGATTCCAGCTAGAATCGTCTTTGATTGTTCGTTAGACTGCAAAGTATTTGGCTTTAACAATTAAAAAGAATTTGACAGACAGGAAGATAAAAGTGGATGTTTGAGAATAACCTGGTTCCCCTTACCTCACCGTGAAAAGCAACTTCTTTTTGTCTGGAAGAGATCCAATCGAAATTTGTAAAGTAGATTTGTGGGGAGGGTGGGAGGAATCATTTCTAAACCTTTTCATTCGTCCACTTCATCTGAAGGGCATAAAGTTCTCCATCTTATTATGCATCTTACATGGCAAATAAGGATAATGTTAAAAGATTCACCCAATCTCTTGATTACTTCTTATCCATCTTCATTTAATTATTTATGTATATATATCGTGACAATTTATTGGGTGGATAGGAGGTGGATGGGAAGGAGAAATTCTAGGAGAGAAGTCACCTACACACATGGTCTATTGTTATTGGTGGATCAGGGGGCTTGCCCCTTGATCTCTCAATAACAGGGGGCTATGTGGTCGAGAGGGCTCCTCTCTATAGTCCGGGATGGGGAGATGTTCAAGAGTCTTAGGGCATCTCCCTCTCTCATATGATGCCTTGCCCTCTCTCATGTGCAAACGGAAATGGGGCAGAACCCGCCCACACCCTGTCTAGGACAGTTCGACCGTGCCCGACTTGACCCGTTTGATTTTAAAATTTTCAAAAAGAATATCTGAAAAAATTATTTAAAAAATATATATACACACTAAAGGGCCGCCCTAATTTTTTGGCAGACCGCTGGACGTTCAAATTTCTTTGCGGGGCGGGGAGGGTCGGGCTCGCCTAGCGGTCATGAAAATGATCTATTCCTAGTTGTCATCCCACAATTGTTTGACAATTCATCATTGGGAAATGATAGTTTTCATGTACATCTATACACACTTGCGTTTCTAAACTTGTGTAAATGAATGAATGGCCACCTAAACCATAGATCCATCTCCATTCTAGTCATAGATATGCATAATTATTCTTTGAAGAGATTGTCCGAGAACCATGTTCAATATATAGAAATTCATATATTAATCTCACGCTTCAAATATGTGAAATAGAAAAATGAACCTTATAATTTTTTTGCTTTTTGAGGTTATTATTACTAGTTAGTTATCATGTGTGTAGCACGCATAGGACTTCTAAGAATTTGGTTTTGTGCAAAAGAAGAATAAATAAAGAAAAGGGTGGGGGTTGACGAAAAAGGTTAACGACTGGATAAATGATGCGTCCCGCCCAGGGGTGGTTTACATGTTGTCAGTGTTCTAAAAAGTGTGAAGCATGGAAAAGTGTAGACTTGGAGCTTCAAGCATTGGGAGCTGAAGCACGCCTACAGGGCGTTTAAGCGTTAAAAAGAGTTTGTCATTATTTTATTTTATTTTTAATTTTTAATCAATATAAAGTTATTAAGTAATTGAAATATGTACCCTAAATTGGAAAATAATGTAAAATCATAAATGTTGTTATATCTACTTTATAAATTTAACATAATTTTAACTATTTTAAGATACAATTTTTATATTTTTGAAAGGTAAAAGAGTGATAATTCCTACTTTATTATATATTTATAGAAATTAAGTATTACATAAATTATGTAATTGTTAAAAATAAATAACAATTTAATACTTCAACATTTACTGCTTAAAAGATATGCAAGAAAACCCAGTTTATACTTTTTATCAATAAAAAAACCACTTAATTAAATAAATGAAAAGATGCATGGACACACATTCTCCATGTGTGTATATGTATATATAATATTAGCATATAACTCAAATAAACATATTATAAAGCTAAACAATTTTCCTTAGAAAAATCCTTACAATGTTACAAATGTTAGTAATATTATGCATTAACACAATTGTTCTTGACTATTACTAAAATAATAACATAATAATAATAATAATTTTTTAAGAAGTCTAGCTGCTACCAATAATTTCAACTTGAAAAAGAAATTTAGTGATATTTCTTTAACTTTGTTATTATTCCACATTGAAAGTTTTACAAAAAAATAAAAGAATAGATTTTAATAGTGTTGCATGTTGTTAATGTGTCTTTTTGAGAACGTTAAAGGAATGATTTTGTCTATTTTGAGTGGGTCCTGTAGATATTGTAAATTCTGGGTCCTCTAAAAATCAATCCCCATCCATGTTAGTAATGTTAAACTAGGGCGTTAGTAAAGTTATTAATTAACAACTCAAAAATTTAGTTACATTGGTGGTGTTAATGAAGTTGTTAAAAAGAATCTTTTTAACAACTTCTTAACTTTATTGTTAATAAAGTTAACAATAATTTTAACAACTCTTGTGACCAATTATATTTAATTTTTTTATTTTTTATAGTACTGTTTATATGTTGAATTAATTTAGTTATGACCCATTTTTAACTTAAAGTTAAATTATATGAGTTAGTTTAACATCACCAATGCGTTAGATATCAATAACAAAATTTAACATTCTTACATGACACTTAACAATTACTAAAATCATACTTTATTACTTGTGTGGATAGTTAAATCTAATAACACTAATGTGGATGATCTAAACATTGACCTTATTGTTTATGGTTTTAAGGTGATCCGTGATCTCACTTGAGCTTTTTATGGGACGTCAACACATGCTAAACATTTTTTATGTATCGTGTTGGCGTAAGAGATTTTGAAAAATATTGACAACGAGCATAGATAGACAAATGTTTTTAACACCGTTTCAGAAAAGAAAAAGGAAAAGTAATATCCATATGGATGTGGTCACGGTATCCATATGAGTTTTAGAAAGTTATTACATAGCAATAGATTTTTAGTCTATGAATGAATGAATGTGAGCCAATACTTTATTCAAAGTAGAAAAGTAACGCAAAATAAATATCTAAAATCTAATGTCCCAATGCAATGAATGAATTCCTAAATCTTAGAGAGTACGATGATCCCTATTTTGTTTGGTTGGTGATTTTCTTCATAAATTTGTATATTTTTATTTTATTTTTTCTTTTGGAGTTTTATTTGATTTTTTTTTTGATTGTGAAATGTTATTTGAAATTGATTGTAAATTAACTCTCAAACTCTTTTGAATCTCTTTAAAAAAATCCTATAATAATAATAATACTGATCTCTTTGTACAAGTCTAGAAGAGCTTCTTAACAATAGTGATCTTTTATCTTAAGACTGTTAAAAAATATGAAAATGATCCAGAACCCATTGTAAAAAAAAATATTAACCGACATATATATGAGAATGGCTACTACTCTGGCGTTATCCTTTTAAGATAAATCCTCAAATTTTAATATGTGATGTTAAAGTAGTTTCACAGAACAATTCGATGTGATTAAAACACAAAATGAACAAGTCGATTTCAAAATTAGTATGTTCCAAGAACCACCATTTTGTGGCAACGTTTTTAAGAGATAGATCAGATGTAACTATAATAATACCATTATTATTCCTCAAAATTTCATACTAATTAATTCTTTATTCAGTCCATTTGAATTTGTTGCTTAGTGGAAATGGTATGGAAAAGTTTTAACCAATGTTGTTAAAGGCTGCTTATACTTTCAGGTAACTTTCTTCCGATTGACCAAAGCAATGCATTAAATGCTAAGAAATTAATTATAATCTTATCTCTTTTCTTTTGAATAAAAGGGAGGTGTTTTCAAACCTTGCATTGAATTTAAGTGGAGAGCTAAAAATCACGCCGCCGATCAAAACTCATATGGTGTTTACTCATTATTAATAATAATAGTGGTGCAGTAGTTAAGATATTTACTTTTAGGTGGGAGGTCTTGAGTTCGAACCACACCCTCCCCCCTACTCCCCCTCTTTTGAGTCTAGTGGTGGAGCCAAGATTTTGTGTCAGCTCAGTCATATTTTCAATGTTTTGTAAAATTTCATTGTTACTATTTTATTGTACTATATCTCAACTCTCTAGTGTTAATAAGAATAAAAACTACATATTGCATCTCTACGATCATAACTTAAATGAGTGTACAAGTTAAGGAGTTTTTTTCCCCCTTTTAACACGAGTTAAAGTAATCTTTTCTATTAATTAATATAATATATTATTATAAATCTATTAGCTTAACTTACACAAACTTTCCTTACAGGGCTTGACCCGAGTTCGAATCCCCTCGTGCCCCACTCCCCTTTATCCCCTTGAAACTTACACAATCTTTAATTTTAAAAAAACTAAATAAATATCAAAATTGAAAATAGCACAGAAGTCAAATTTGTAAAGATAAGAAAAAGAACCGTCAAAATTGAAAACTTCCTCCGCAATTGGGCCAAACAGTTTCCAGCTCATAACATCAACGTCACAAATTAACGAAGAAAACAAAATAAGGGCAATAATGTAATTTCACATAAAATCATCATCTTCCTCCTGGCGCCTTGCTCTTTTCCCGGCTGTCCTGACTTTTCTTTCTGAATCAATGACGGCCGAAAGCTTTCAAGCCCTAAAAAATTTCCAAGCTCCACCCCCTGCCTGAGTCCCCTCCCATATCCCCTTTGTATAAAAAAATAATAATAATAATAATTCCAACTTTGACTAATTGGAGTATGATTTTCTGGTGAGATGCAAAGTACTTTCATGTTTCATAAAATTCTCACGTCTATAAAGACATGCTCATCTTTGCATCTAACAGATTAAACAGACATCTACCAATATTATATTTATTTTTGTCATCTCTACTTAAGCGGAGCGCAACACTTGTACTTTCTTTTGGAAATTTTTCCTATGGTACTCAAATTCTTATTCATTTTCTTGTTGCGCTTGAGTTAGTGGCGTACCCTCTTGGTCGAAGGGATAGCTGAAATTTGAAGATTTTTAACCGAAACACTTTATTTTTAAAAATATTTCTCACAAAGGGTTAAAAAAAAAAAATTTAAATGAAAGCAGCTGGGATTAGGGTGATCAACCCCGAGTGTTCTTAAACGATCTCCTAGGTACTCCCTACCTGCCACGAAGATTCCCTATTTCCTTTTATATTCGTCCAAGTTATATTTCTATACTTTAATCAAATTTTTAGTTTTCTAATATATGTTTATTTATAGTTTCTGGAAATCAGCTATAAAAGATAAATAAAGTAAAATATTAAGTAAATTAAATGATATATTAAAAAATATCATCTCCGTCTCAAAAAGATAGTCTATCATTTTTTTTACCCATCCTAAAAAAATAGTCTACTTACCATATTAAACATGTATTTAATATTTCATTTTCATATGTGCTCTTAATTAATTATTGTTATTTAACTACCTATACATTGAAAGTCTTTCAAACAATTAATGAAACATAATAGTATTTGTAGAAAAATAAAGTAAAATTTAATGTTTCAACTATATTAACTATTGTTTCTTAATATATTGTTTCTTAATTTATGTGAAACTAACTACTAGACTATCTTTATGGGACGGAAGTAATATATTCTTAAATTGTACATTTCCAATACTATTAATTAAATTTTCTTAACATGTGTAAAAAAATAAAGGCGAATATCTTTATGGGATAAATGGAGTATAAGATAACACTACATTGATAAGATATACAGCTACTTGTTACCAAATTGTCAGCTGAAAAGACGTGGCAAATTAAACATGATTTAACGTAATACTATTAAGCATACAATACTCGTTAAAATTACACAAAGTAATGGTGCCATTGAGAAAACATGTACTCATTCTAAATGTGTACAACCCAAATTTCCTAGTCAAAGATCCAATTCGATGTCAACATCCATTCATATTTTGTGAAGAGAAAATCTTTGATTAAAATCCTCACTACCACATTCTTGATTTCTGCTAACTTTCGCCAATGAAAAGGATTCCATTATTTGGAAAATCAGCATCCCATGATTGAAAAATCCTGTCCTAAAAATAATTACAATCAAAGACACCATTCAAAACTCTGGTAAATCAGGCATGTCACCAGCTCTAAGGAAAATATTGTACCAAAAGTCCATGTTATCATCAACCTTCAAATTCCCAGCATCGATTTCCAATGGCAACGAAGGGAATTCGAACTTAACTTCGTTGTTTGCAGCCGGGATGTTTGACGATTGCATATCCTTTAGATTAGTAGTGTCCGTAGACAGCTCGTCACACCAAAAACTTTCATCGATCTGAGGAAAATAATCGGACGAATAGTCCATCTCTTCGTGCTTGGTAGCCGTTTTATCAGACAAATCCGTTACCGATGACATCTCACTAGAGGATTGCTGCGGACTATTGATCACTGGCAAATTGGGATTTTCCTCAGAATCACATTTTTGAATAATGTTTGATGAGTGTCCCTTTGAGTCCTCAGATGCCTTTTGGTTCATGTCTTTTAGCCTTTTCTTCAAGTGGGTGTGCCAGACATTTTTTATTTCATTGTCTGTTCTACCAGGCAATCTTCCTGCAATAGCAGACCATCTGAAACACAAAAAAATTGGAAATATCCTGTCAATATTTGCCCGAATCAAGCAATTTTTGACTAAACTAATACGGGATTATCGAAAATAAATCGAGCCTTGACAAGATTTAATTATTCAGACATGAAATCCTAAGGAGATGCAGATGATGCCGTGCATAGATGTCCGTCACAGTCATTTAATGATTTTATTATAGATTAATTAATAAGAATCTTTTCAGCTAATCTTGATTATTCCAATGTGTACATCAGACCCGTGATTTAAAAAAAACATGTCTACATCTTCGGATTCTTCACCTCAAATAATTACAAGATTTAGTATCAGAGCATAAACGAACACCAGAGTTTGTAGTCAGCATCGAGGGATGTGGTTACAAATTAGCTATTATTGCTAGGAGTTTACAAACGAATCTCTCATCGTCTTACAAATGGGTTAAGCTTTTAGAATGAAACTTCAATTTCTTTATTGCAAGTTTGTTGTTGGTTTTGTGTTATGACGATTGTGCTCATATAAGGTGGAAATCATAACATCGTTCTCCCTCCTTCCCACAAAGATGATCAATAAAAAAGAATAATTAAAGTGAAATATTAAATAAATAAAAAGATATATTATAAAATATATTCCTACACTGTACTTTTGCTAAAATTTCAATCAAGATTTCTTAATTTACTTGAAAGATGAAAGTGGACTATCTTTGCCGGACGGAGAGAGTAGAAGAACTGGTGAACTAGTTCCGTTCTACCATCATACGTCTAGCGGGATTATCCCGCCAGATTCATGTATGGTGGGAAATTATTTGAATAAATTACATGAGATTGTCCCACAGTGGGACAAAAGATTGTTCAATGATCTCATGACACATGTACATATGACAGGGTAATCCCACCAGACGTATGGCGGGAGATAGTTTTTGCCCGGTAGACCTTAAAAGAGCACGTCTTCACCTTGATTGAATTACATTTTCTCAAAAGCCAGTGAATATTTATTGATAGCTCCTTCAAAAATGGCGTCTTGATGGGTCTAGAAATTATAGGGATGAAGGCATCTCTATAGTTTGCAAGGTACTCAGTGTCAAAACTAAAATATTTTCATTAGATTCAACTCTGCTCGACTCAGTAACGGACAATTTAACAATATCGAATGTAAAATGGATATCGATACACACCTATTTCCGATCATTTCGTGTAGCTTGATAATGGTTTCTTCTTCTTCTGTGGTGAAATTTCCTCTTTTTATATCCGGCCTCAAATAGTTTGTCCACCGGAGCCGGCAACTCTTCCCGCATCTCAGTAGACCTACAAAATTAGTAACAAAGGATTTGGTAAAACTTAATTTTCATTCCAATCTACATTCTTCCGGTATCGGACATGGTTACCGTTTGATGTGACTGGCAACAGAATTTCGACTTTTACTTTTCTTGCATAACATGTTTGGAAAAATGCAGAAGAATATAGTCTAGATTTTTTAACTTCTTTTTCTTGTTTAACATTGTGAACGTCTAGAGAGAGCGTAATACGAAAAGTACTTACGAGCTTGTTTCGGGAGTGCCCTCCAATTTCCATGGCCATGCTGTTGAATGTAAGAGATCAAAATCAGATCTTCTTCAGGACTCCATGGACCTTTCTTTAGTCCCATCTTCTCACAACAGGGGGCTCTCACCATCTTTTTAGCTTATTTTTAGCTTTTGCTTAAGATGGGAGTATAAGTTGTTTTTCTCTCTCTACTTTTCCCTTCCCTTCCTTCTCTCTCTTAATGTGGAATCCTAAAGCTTAAGAGTGGAAGGGTGTGGGTATTTATCCTTGAGCTTATTCACAGAGTCCACAGCCAGCATCTATATTCAAAAAGTCTCAGCAATTTCCAGGAAATTGGATCTCTCTCTCTCTCTCTCTCTCCATGCACTTATTTAATTATGATCCACTTTTAAGTAAAATAATCCGTGCAATGAAGTCTTGGTTAAAATATTAATTCATCATTCACTTGACAACTTGTGAACTTCAATGACTTGAAATTTTCATACAAGATGGGTTCATACGATGGGATGGACGTGTTCAACGTACAGTACTATCAAACATCACTTCACGACGAGTCACCAGACACGTAATTACATTTACGTACGAAACGACATGTTTGGTTTTAGTTCGAACCCAAAACGAGCTTATCATTTTGTACAAGTGCTATGCTTAAATACTTTAGCCAATAAGCCAAACCAGACCTTCGACTTCATAGTGGTTAAAAATTGACTTAAGATAAAATTATCTCCTATATATAGATGGTAAATGTTAATGACCATTTTTGTTTTTCATCAGGGATCACTCCACTTCAATCCAATTTTTAATTGAATCCCTATCATTCAAATTGTGTCGTCAATTGAGACCATTATTATACTTTAATGTTCTCATGAAAATTTCCTAGTATCATTTGCAGGCTCTAGCTCTAAAAAATCCAATAGAAACTATGTAATTGCCCCCTATTGGTGGTGGTTAGTTGTTGGGCTTGTAGGACCCTATCAAGTTAGTCGTTAATTAATAACATAACATAATTAGTGGATTGTACTAGAAAATTTCTCAATTTAGAAGACTTTGATGTATTCTATCGTTAATATTAGAAAACAGAGTTGCTGTTGCATGTAACTCATTTTCTTACCAACTGTTAAAAATGTTGAGGAGTGAAACAATTCACAACTGAAAAACTCGTTTGATGCGGTTTTCAAGTTTGCACCAAATAAACAATGAAACGGCACACAATGTCTCATGAAACTACATGTACACACGGTACATGTAATAACCACATAAGACATTACGGAATATTTAACCATAAACGAATACAAATAAAACTGTCTTTTTTGAAAGTCAGATATAAAACTATCATGTTAATTATAAGTTTGGAATGAGATAGAAGACCAAAGAGATTGTCAAAATCACTAGGACAAGGTACATTTACTGACTTACATACGCAAGGCACGATGGTCAAAGAAACATTTAAAAGACCATTTAAAACATTTAAATCAGATTTTCAATCTTAGTTTATATATAAGCGATATCTGTCATGTACCAATACATTGAACGCCTAAGTTTTTTTTCCCCTCAATGCTTATAACATTTAAAAGACTTTGTTTGTGTGGGGGTCTACACACTTGTCCTAGTAATCTATCGTTATGTGTGTGTATGATAGGATAGTCTCGCTATATATTTGCGGGAGGAGGATGTAGTCAATGGCAGTCAACACACGAGCTTTTGATTCATTTTGTACAGTCAATTGCATCAAATCGTTGGTCCATTTTTTCAATTACTTTTGACTTTTAAACGATTGATATTTGTTATTAACTGATGTTTGTAATAATTGAAAAAAGAGAGAATTTGTAGAAAGCTCAAAGCTGGTGTGTAAACTGCTTAGGAAGCATCTCACTGCCCAACTATGTTGTAAGACTTTGAAAACTAACTAAAATTTTTGTTATAATATGAAAATGAAAAGAAAAATAAGCAATCTCTTGTAAGTAAGGCTCAGCTTATTGCTCTCTAAAAATTCATTTGCAACAATTTTTTTTTTTTTTTATCTGAATCTAATATTACTTTCTCAACCCAAGTACTCATCTAAACATGAATTAATCAGTGTTGAGTGAGGACATGTTAATGAAATGATAGAACATCGGATTTTTTATTTTTTTTAATTTGTGTTAATATTGCCTTTGATAGTTGTGATATTGATAAATAAAGAATACTTGAATATTTAAAATATTAATGGAATGTAATATTGCATTGTGAAAAACATTGAACCGTTTTGCAAAATAAGACTGTACAATCTTTCCATGTAATGATGTACCTAATGCACTTTCTGTTTGTGTTTGTGGTGTCAATTTTACGATATGCTTACTGCATCATTTAGTAACTCACTCATGATTACCTTCATTTTCATTTGACTTTAATTAATTTCAAGAATATATTCAAACACGTTCTAATTATATAGACTTAATTTCTTTGGGGTACAAATAATATTTCGAAAGGAAAAGTGAAAGAAGAAGAAGAATTGAAAAAGGTCAAAGAAATATTAGTTTTTTAGGAGAACTTTGTTACCCTTTCTTCAGAGGAGCATCCAAAGAAAGCAAAGAGAAAGTGAGCTCACATTTGTTGACTTCTACCTCTTTATATCAAGTTATCAACTATGTACATACCAACATTTGACCTTGAAAAACCAAATTTTCTAACTCCCAACTCCATAACATTACAAAGAAAAACAAAAGAACGCACATTTTATAGGAGAACCGGTAGTTCCAACATGCTCAACTTCGGTACATTACAAAGAAAAACAAAAGAACGCACATTTTATAGGAGAACTGGTATTTCCAACATGCTCAACTTCGGTTCTTTATGCTCTTGCTACTTCTATAGTGTGAACTTATATATTCATGTTAATGATAGAAATCCAAACAGGATACGAGTATTGATATTCATTCATATTCACAATAAAAGCACCCTTTTGGTCGGGTCGTGGAGCCCTTGAATGTCGTTGTGGTTTGAAAATAACCTACACGTTTTTAAAATTAATTGATCCCAACTTTAACTTTTTGCATGCATGTATAGGGACTAAAGTAGTGTGGTAAGTTCTGTTTAAGTGTGACAATCATAATATAAGTGGAAATTCAATTTAATGATATACATGATCTTAACTAAGATCCTTCTCTTCTTTTTATTATCACTTATTTTTCCTTTTATATATATAACAAATCCATCTGAAGTTGAAATAAACCTATAACCTAAAACTAAATAAAAAAGAAGTGATGCAATAAATTCCATATATATTAGATAATAATGTGATCTTGGGTTACTTAATATGCTATCAAGGCATACAGTAATTATTCTTTTTTTTGCATTTTCACAGTATTTGTTTTATAAAATCGCGAACGCACACACATATTAAACTTCAAAGAACATGTAAAACATACCAACAAACAAAATATATAGGCATGTCTTTAACAGTAATTTAAACGTTTAATTAATCAAACCACTTCACAAGCATGTTAACAAATAAATACTAGAGAAATAATCATGAAATAAGATGTATAATAATTTTAATATGCATCACATGTATCATGAGATATCAAGCACACATTTTATCAAAACATTTCTGGTTTTTATATTGTAAATTACTAGACATGTTTTTAGTAATTAAGTTCAATAGAATATTTATTAATAAGTATCATTACAAGTATTTTATAAAAGTTATATATAAATCAAACAAATAAATCATAAGTACGTGAAAAATTGTTAATAATGATTTCTTGGAACCTAAGTCAACCAATTGAATATTTTCCAAAATTGAGTGCCTACAAAAGTCAATATTTGAGGGCTCCTTTTGCCAACCCATACTGTAACCTAAACGTCCACAAATTTCAAACTTTTGGGTGAACTTTGGATTTATTGTCCAACCTTTATAAAGTAGACAGAGAAGTACTTGAAATGATACAGTTTGATGACTTTTCTATTTCCTTTTTTTTTTTAAATTTTTTTGTAAATTTTTTGGATTATATATTTTGAAAATATCATGAGATTAGAATTAATAAAAAAACGTGGAGTGTCTATATACAATTTTACATAAAGGAAGACATTAATGTGGTGCCTTGTTAATTAGCATGGCAACTCCTATATTAACTTTCATGATTTTTGTTATTCACGTCGTAGCTTATATTTTTTAAGTGAACCGGCTGAAAAAGCATCAATAAATTTTTGTCTCCTGGCAAAAAAAACACCGTCCCAATGATGCCTCTTAATCTCTTCCAAATGAAAAAAATTTTTAATGAAAATTTTTAATCCCTAAAGCCATTCTAATTTTGACCATATACTTTATATATATCCTTGTAGTCAAGCAAATACAAAACACCCCCCAATATATAAATCATTAGATACAAGGAAAATATATTATTAATCACAAGTTACACATAAATTAAATAACTTATAAGTTACAAAACAGTAATAAAAATAGTTATAAAAATCTCTTGCAAAGAATGAAAACGTCGGCAGGACAACTAGATACTACAGCCGAAATCAAATTTGGTCAAATTAATGAAAGCAACATCCTTTTTTTTCACTTTTTTATTTTCAAAGTATTTTTAGTTTGTTAATTAATTATTTACACGAGTGTTCGATGTGACTTTATCTTATTTAATATCTTTATTAAAAAAAAAAAACACAAACACACAAGTTGCATGGAATATTTCAACATATGCTGCTAAAATTTTGATTATAAATTTAAGATGTTTTCAGTCTAAATTTTCGTAAACTAATCAAACACAGTATTATTTTTCATGAAAAATATTTTTCATCTTAAGCAAAAAAAAGTGGAAATTTTCCTTAAAATCAAGAAAAATAAATTCCCAAGGGGGAGATGGAAAAACATTTTCCATGGAAAACAAACTTCAATTCTATTTCCACCCTCCAATCAAACACACCCATAAGTTTTGTTTGAATAAAATTAAAGAAAAAAGTACGTAGTTACTTTGGTACTGACTCATCATTGTTGACCAACCCACTTTAAAATGCTGAAGTCCAAAATTTGACTGTGTACACTCTTGTTTTTAGACTTCTCTATTTGTCTACATATATTATTATATAATCTATTTTAAAGTCATAATTAAAATGATTATTGATGGCTTGGTTATTTTTATTTAATAAATATTTTCTTGACGAAGAATGCTCTAGCTTATGTCGTATGCTGATTTCATTAGAACGGGATAATTATTTATATCCTAGTCGCACTCGACTTGTATATGAGATAAAGATATCAGAGAATGTTGACGTCATTTTTTGACATATATGTGTAGCGGGTGCTGTTATGGCGTTCATGTAGCTTTTTTTTTTTTTTTAAATCCCACGGGTAAGTACTTCAACTCGAAATTTCAAACCCAAGGTACATTTTATTCCATCAAAACTTTAAGTACAAAACAAAAGGAGGGAGACATCAAAACCTTACCTCCCACAAAAATTACAAAAGAAATAATTAATACATTCAAGCACATATACTGTAAACCATCCCTTTACCAATTAATCAATCATAACATTCAATAATGCAGGTAACTAATGTGACTGCATGCATGTACGCTATAAGTTTATAATATGTTAAGAACTTGAGTCTCCATTCCAGTGTAATGGAACCATGCCATGGGAAATTAGGTCCAACATCCTTGGAAGGAAAGCGTTCAAGTTCTAGCACTTTGAGCCTTGGGCTCATCATGAGATTGGGTCCATTCGTGGTCGTTCCGGCCATCGGCATTGCTAGATCGTCAAGTTTGGTCAGACCAAGAGTAACGGTTTGATGTCAAAACGAGAAAATTGATCGTTTGTTACATTACATGATTTTCGACCTAAACCTAAATGAATTTTGATGAGATCGCTTAAATTTTTGAAGTTCAAATTTATGTGTACTCACAGCACCCACAAAAAATTAAAGAAAAAAAAAAATACATGGCTGGTGCAACCGCTGCCCTCATCATCTCAACCTCCCTGACAGGTTGAATAATTGAGTAGTCTATCATGAAAAACATTTATAACAAATAAAAAATGCAAGATTATTATGTTTGGAGAGATCAAACTCGATGATTCTGGTCCGAAAGCAAGAAAATTGACCATCTAGTATATGGGTTTCGAATTAATAAAGGACTTTGATAATCATTGTATAAATTTTTGAAATTTGAATCGTACAAACTTTTATTAAGCAATATGCATGGCTCGCGTCATGCATCAAATCTCATCATCTCTACTTACCTAATTAAGTAGTTGAATGATCGACTAGTCTACTTTTAATAAGAATATATATATATATTATATATATATATATATATATATATGACAACGTAAATAATTTTTGACTGAGACTTTTAGGATTAAGATAAGATATTGCACAAACTCTTTCTTTAAAGCCACAAGGCTTTCCCATTCACAAGATTGCATTAATTTATGCTCACAAATCTTCTTGGAAAAATCCTAATACTATCCCAATTTTTTGACATTTTAAATTAAATTCTACAATATGAGATTAATAAATATCTTAATCGCATTATTAAGTTTGATCGAGTCTCTCAGTGACTGATTAAATTGAATTAAATAAATGCACGACAAAAGTATTAAATAAGTAATTAGTCAGTTGATATCCAAAGTCATAACCTTGATTATAAAATAAAACAGTAAATATTAGGTAGTATTTCATTTGATAAAGGTACAACTGGAAAGTTTGGATTTTATCTCTCGAAATTACATGAAAGATTATTCAAAATTGTTTAATTTATTTCCATTGTAAGGAAATAAAAACAATTGAAGACCCAAATTTATTTAACTTTATGGACCAAATATAAATTAAACTCGTTTGATGTATTGTAGTTATTTGCCCCCTGTTTAACGGCGACTAATGATCCAAGATTATCTCTACCTCCTCATTGTATGTAGTTTTGTTCAAATAACACAATTCTAATATCTTATATAGATCAAAGAGGAAGGAGGATGTGGAGCCTCCTAACAGTAAGGGTCATATGATTGGTTCATATAGATTGTCTGATTCATTCATGACATTCTTCATGTTCTTATTCTCAAATTTTCATTGATTAACACATCTTTTACTTCTGATGATGAAGTTTCCTCCCAAGTTCCTCCTCGTATTTCAAATAAACCAAAAAGGAGGGGGAAAAAGAAAAGAAAAGAAAAAAAGGAAACAAAAAGTAACAAAAATGTGATTACATACTTCCTTATTTCAAAGGACTTTTTCTTAATTTAAAAAAAAGGGGACTTTTTCTTTTTTTCTTTTTCTAAATTCATTTTAGAGTATTGAATAAAAATGTCAAAACATAAAACTTTTATTTTATTTTGATCCTAAATTAAATGAAAAGTCCTCTCCAACCAAGCCTAATATAATAAAATCTACTTTCATTAATTAATTTTAGAGTTATTTTCTGAAAGTTGAAACCCATCTGTAAAACATAAGTAAGTATTGATAAGTCATTTTTATGACCTAACCTTGATCTGACTTATTATATATTCTCAATAAATGGTTTCTAATCAATGAATTAATTAGTTAATCAAAATTTTAACTACTAATCTCTACTTTCAAATGTAGTTGGTAATTCAGTTCTCCATTGACTATAGATTGATATATCAATTATAATTGATGGATTTTCCTGTTTAGGTAAAGATGTAACTAGGCATAATATATTTTAACACGTACGGTACGCATGATCGATGATACTTTAATCGCAATTTATTTACACTATCCTATCGAACAAATCGACTCATGTAAGAATTTTGGGCTTTACTTAGTAAATGCTTTGCTGATGAACTGTTCAACAACTCGTTTTCGAATGCCATTTCAAAACTACTTGAAAATTGATATTAAATACGTGAAAAGAATCACTTCGTTTTAATTAGTAAACTATAGACATAGTATAACTGACATATACCTAAAGATTGGCCATTACTGCATTTCCATTGAAAGATACATCTTTGGTAATGTCAAAATGTAACAAATTTGAGTAGTGGAAAAGACATTTTCACGATAAAATTCACCACTTCAACCATTCAACTTAGAAATGGTCTCAAGTTGTGGATTTATAGAAAATGTCAAATGCAAAATACAAAGTTCAACTTATATTTATTCAATTTTCAACATATAAATAGTTTTATTTTAATTATTTAGATAGTCCTGCTCTTCTATCATCAGGTTAGCACATTATTGTATCAACTAGTTGAGATGTAGCAATAAAAAGGAACATGTAATAGAGAGACGATGTTATTTTTCTTATTGGTTCATGTAATTTATCAGCAAAATAATAGCCTAACGAGGTGGTGTATACTAGGTCTGTTGTTTACGGTAAATTTCACATATAGGTCCAACCTTTGGACTTCTAGCAAATAGGTCCCAATATAATATTTTTTTTCAACGCCGTAGGTCCTCAAACTTTCATAACTTCGCTCATAAGGTTTCAATACTTTTTTTTTTCAACATTGTGGGTCCTTAACTTTTCCTAAATTCACACATAAGGTTTTGACAACATGTAATGCACGAGAACCTTCCATTGGAGACTTATGGTGTTAAACATGGAGATATTATGTGCGAAGTTATGAAAAGTTAAAAATCCATGAAGTTCAAGAAAAAAATGGGGGCCTTATATACAAATTTATAAAACATTGGGGATGCATGGTGGGAAAAAAATAACAAGGACCTATCTGCTATAAAGTGTAAATAGAGGAGACCATATGTTAAATTCCTCCCCTTTTTCTGGGTAACTCCCCATCATGAGCGCCCCTCAACCCCTACCCTGGGGCTCTATGGAGGAGGTAAATCGCGAGATGTGCAGCGCAGCAGCTAGGAATCGAACCCGTTACCTTAGGGGGGCACCGCCATGTACAAGCTCGCCTTTTGCCACTACACTATCTCCCCAGGGCCAAATTTACCCCCTTTTTGTTTATATTTGAGGGAGATTAATAGTTATATTCAAATTCCTTTTCAATAGTTTCTCAAAAGTTTTGTTAGCATGCTTTTCATCCATATATATGAATACACACCACATGTATTTCAAATTTATATGCGATGTATTTATGCATTCCACATAGGTGAAAAGTTTTTGAACGAAGCTTTTGAGAAATTTTTGAAAGAGACTATATATATAATTTAACACGCGCAGACACACACACATATATATTTGAGATATGAAGAAATATTTATTTCATTGAAATATTGAATCGTAGAATAGATAGGCATAGTCTTCCAAACTAATTGTGTGTTTGACTAAGCTCAAAAAGATATAAAAATTAAGGGAAATTATGTGAGTTACTATCGGGCTTGTCTACAGCTATTTAGATACGTTCAGACTTGTTTTAATGATTCATTGCTTAATAACAACCTATATTATTTGTATAACAAACTATGTTATTTCTCCAACACATTATGTTATGTGCATCAAACGTTATGTTATTTGTATAACAAGTTATATTATTTATATAAAAATCTATGTTATCTGCATAACAAGTCTTGTTCTTTCTATAACAAGATATATTATATGTGTAATAAGTTATGTTATTAAGCAATTTGTGTTATTTGTATAACAAACTATGTTTTCTGTGTAGCAACCTATAATATTTGTTTAAGCAGTTATACTATTTGTATAACAACCAATGTTATTTATTTAACAGGTTATGTTATTCGTATAACAATCTTTTTTAAAATAGTAGAATATCATCTACTATATGAATTAAAATATCAAACAATTGATACCATATGAACTTAAACAGAAAAAATGATTAAAACGAAGAGAGAGAAAACAAAGAAAAAGGGGAAATAAGAAAAGAGAAAAATAAAAAAGAGAAAAATAAAAATAAAAGGAAAAATAAAAAGGAAAAGATTCCGGCCAATGGGGTCGTCGGAATCCGGCCGGCCATTAGCCACCGACCAAGCGGAAGCCCACTGTAATCCGGCCAGCCAGTTACCTGCGGCAGTCCACCTGGCCAGGGGACGGGACTGGTTGGCCTCCCACCTGGCCGGGGGCGGGTAGCGGGTTAGCTAGCCGGGGAGAGAATGGGGTGGGGCTGTGGGGTATTAACAAACTTATTTATTAAAGAGAAAAAATAATAAAATATTTAAAAAAATAAAAAGTATCACACTTGTTACCTATGTATCACAGTATTTTTGAAATTTAAAACATTTACTAAGTATCTTTAAAATAAATTAAAGTTAAACGGGTATTTACGAAAAGACCACTATATCTTATTCTAGAATCGAATAATCTTTCATGCCAAATAATAATGAATGATATCTTCGTTAAGGAATAAAAGTTTTGGGAAGTGTCTGTAACAAGATTTGTAATGATGACAGAAAATGAGAGAATCATTTTTTCTACCGAGAGCAAATTCATGGTTGTGTAATTTTGTGTTAACGATGATTATCATTTAAAGGTTTTGAGTTGTTGAAGGCACAAATTCATAAATTTACGGTTTAGATTCCACTATAGAATGAGACCTGAGTATCAGAAGAAGAATAAGACAACAAATCGAATACTACTTTTTATTACTACCTATCCTCATTTATTTTCCATCTTCCCAAAGTACTGTAAGATCCCAGGTACAAATTTCACTCTGATCATCTTTACAAGATACATACTTGACTCATAAGAGATTACATGACTAATAATAGATTTAACCAAACAATAACTCACTAACTTACAGCAGATTGTACATGAGAGAATTATGAATACTAAACCGCCAAATGTATTATCTTGGATCAAGATCGTCTTCATCATCCATATCTAAGTCACTTGAAAGCCTACTTTTCTTTCCGTCCCTTGAGCCCATTCTTCCCTTCTTTGGCTTTCCCCTGAAGAAAAAGGACTCATATTATGCATTGTACTTGAATTGGGAACAAAATGGACTATCTTCGAACTTCCTTCTCTTTTCTTTTTTTTTTTCATTTTGGGGGGTTGGGGTTGGGGGGTGACAAACATATTTCAGGTTTATAATATTCTGTGGCTTTGATAATTCATTTACGGATTCCTCAAACCAAGTAAATATGTATTGCTCATTAGATAGAGAGGTGCACTTACTGTCCATTTGTGGCAAAACCTCCACCCTTGGACCGACTTTGACCTATATCCAATCTTCCGTCTGTAAAACGAAAAGGCCGGGGGGGGGGGGGGGGG
>CAVNYN010205699.1:0-15432 GCA_963692815.1 Nyctanthes arbor-tristis | reverse complement strand
TTCAATAATCTTGTCCATCTGCGTAAACTTGAGGCACTAAAATGCATTTTTGTGGAATCAACTCCCCCTTACCTTGATAACCTCATTTTTCCACCAACCTTCAGGAAACTAACTCTAGAGGGCTGTCATCTTCCTTGGAAAGACATGGCAATTGTTGGTTCATTGCCCAATCTTGAAGTGCTCAAACTGAAAACACAAGCCTTTAAAGGCCAAGAGTGGAAGCCAAATGAAGGGGAATTTCTCAGCTTGAAATATTTACTGCTTATGAAACTAAATTTGGAACACTGGATTGCTGATACTATTCACTTTCCAAAACTTCAGCACCTAATCATTAACTGCTGCTTATATCTAGATAAGATCCCTGGAGGCATTGGAGAAATACCAACTCTTGGGTTGTTGGAGTTGCATGATTGTAATGGCTCACTCATTGCTTCACCAAAGGAAATTCAACAGGAACAGTGGGATTTAGGAAATGACAGTGTTCAAGTTCACATCACAGGCCGGCACAGTATGGAAGAGGATAAATGAGGTAATAGTCTTTACTGCCAGAATAATAATGCAATTTTATGTTACACCTTTTTTATTTTTATTATTATTATTATTATTATTATATATATTTTTTTTTGCTTTCTTATATGGGAAAAAATAAACTTCTTAAACTTATCTTCAGAATGCATTTACATAAAAAAGGCTAATTGCAAAAGGGAGAGGAAGTGGGTAGGGGCTGGGAGAAAGCAGAAAGTGGAGGGAAGGAGGGAGTGGCCTCTGTACATGGATTACACTTGCTCTTTTGTGCATTAACTTGAAAAAATAAGAACCAAAGTCTGTCCCCGCCTCTGAAAGGGGAAACATATCGGAGACAGTCCCAGAGAATGTGAGGCCATTGAAACTTTGTTACTCTGGGTGGTTCGGGAGATACAAGGATTATTGATTTCATATTATTCAATGGTTTAATTCATTGATTTCACAAGACTGTATTAAGTAGTAGCTGATAACATAATTAATTAATGTAGAATTTGTTTTTCCACTATGGTATAATCATAGTATCTCCTTCTGTATAATCATATGAGAAAAATCTCTCAAACAACTAATGCTATCATTTCTAGTGGAAAATTCGAGATTACAAAGAAGATTACATGAATACAGAATTGATTGTAATGGGTACACGTTTATATCTGTCCATAACTCACAATCTGAAATAAATGAAGAAAAAAAGAAGATAAAAATTAGCGATCGTTTCCATATCTATGCTACCGTGAGATGTTCTACACAAGAAAATTAACTCTTAAAGCCTTCCCAAAAATATTTCCTTGGCTTTTCTCACTTATCTGTTCCTTGGCAGCAGAACAAATAAGAGAATTGAAAATTGCTAGTAAAATCTAAAAGCCCAGATAAGTGCAAAGTTATTGGAATTTGTTATATTATGATTGTTTCTTTGTTCTTAAATGGTTGATGTAATCATCATTGCAAGTTAATACACTATCAACAAATGTCAAAGACATTAATACTCTATCAACAAATGTCAATGACAAAATATCAATACAAAAAAGAAACCCTACATACAGAGTTGAAGAAACGATTATTGGGCAGCAATAACGAAATATATTTAATTTAATGGATGAAATTTTTGTACATAGAAAATGGATGAAATTTTCGAACATAGAAAAAATCAGTAAACAAGTTCTTGATGTTCAAGACTACTCGTAAAAAAAGAGAGAGAATTTCAAACATGTTGTAAATAGAAGTAACTAGTAAACTGTAAAGATGTCGTCGATCTTCAACGCTACTAGTAAAAAAAAGAGAGAGAATTCGCTGAAATTGCAATTACAGGGAAGAAATAATCCAAGAAAGCATCCATAGACATCGGTGGCTTATTCCATCTTCATTCACTGGCTCTGATTCCTCTTCTTTTGGAGGATCTTGACAATGGTCTGGTACCTTTCTGCTTTTGGAGGATCTTGACAATGGTCTGGTACCTTTCACTTCTATCACCAGAAGTAATTACAGGCATCACATCATTATTTGATGGAACCAATGTTCCCTGATCATCATCCTCTTTGTCGTCGTTGAGGTGGAGAAAGTGGTGGGGATGGCGGTGCATTCCCAGCCTAGTCCGAAAAATCTGCCTGCTAGGAGAATGGTGTATCTTGAAATACTTGTCTTTGCTTGAGGGAAGCTCGATGGTCGGCTTGATGAACTGATCTGGACGGAGATGATCAGGAGATGATCATCAAGAGCTGTTTTCGAGTTTTCTTCGACTACTATGGTATTATTTTTCCTTGTGTAGGGTAACAAAGATGCTCTGTCTCCCACAGAATCCTTGGAGTTGCCAAGAAGAAAATGAATTCTTCTTACCGCATAGCATGTAATTGATATGGCTGCAATCACTCATTCAGTATCGACAAAGAAGCATCCGCAACCCACAGAACTGAACAGAGAAGCATCAGCAGAGCAAGCCGCCCAAGCCATTGCAATCGTAGAGAAAGGTGGTCATTTGATAATCAAATTTTTTTCCCCTCTCTGTGGAACAAATAAAATAACTAACGTTTCACATATTGTATGTGTAATCAACTTCTCTCTCTCTCTCTCTCTCTCATTTTGGAACAAAAAAAGAACAAATGGAACATATTGTATGTGTAATGTGTTGTTGCCTTGTCTTTTGTCATCTTTGTATATACTCCATTTTTTTTAAGAGAAATTATCTTTGTATATCCTATGCTGCCTTTTCTGGTAAAGGCTACTTAGTTTATGTTCTATGTTATGAAATCTTAAAGGATGTAATTTCTCTTTGTCAAAGTATATTCATCTATGTGTTTTCAAGAAATATTAAGTTAAAAGCCATTACAAGTTACAACAAAGCCATAACACTCAGGCTTAGCTTCTGAGAAAGAATGTAAGAAACTTTACAATCCATCTTGAATGCTAAAAGATTATAAATATCAAAACAAATTGCTTCACGCAATGCAATAACAAAAAGAAATATAGCAAAAATTACATTGTAACTCAACTCAGACGTGAATCTAGGAAAAGACAATATAAAAATATATTTAAAAGTGTAATTACTTGAACCGTCATTGACAATCAAATTAAGGCAAATCAAGGCAAGAACTGGCGAAAAATTATTTTCATACCATATTCAACCATCAAAAGAGGGAAAACAAATACTGACAACAGAAGTCAATTTCAAGGGGAAAGTGAACTTTTTATACTTAGAAAAACAGACAAAATTCAATACAACATTATTACGGTGAATGTATGTATTTAATGAAATTGCAATCACAGGGAAGAAATAGTCCAAGAAAGCATCCATCAGCATCTCATAGGCTTTGATTCCTCTGCTTCTGAAGGATCTTGACAATTGTCGGATACCTTTCACTTCTATCGCCTGAGGGAATTACGCTGATCACATCATGATTGGATGATGGCGCCAATACTCCCTGATCGTCATGGTCGTCATTGAGGTGGAGAAAGTGGTGGCTATGGCGGTGCATTCCCAGCCTCGCCCGGACAACACGTCCACTGCGAGAACGATGTATCTTGAAATACTTGTCGTGATTCGAGGGAAGCTCGATAGTTGGCTTGATGAACTGATCCGGATGGAGATGATCACTGAGTACTGTTTCCAAGTTTTCGTCTGCTACTATGGTATTGGTATGATGATTCGGGTGGGAATCTGATTTCGGGCCCGCGGCAGCATCCTTTTCCGGAAAGCTTGTGGCACCGGAGAGGACGATCATGAAGAGGAAAAGAATTGCGAGAAAGAAAGCGTAATGTTTGGCCATAGTAATTGATGAGTAATCTCTCTAAGAAAATCTCTCACGCAAAATAGTATCCGCTGTGCGTTATTTATACTTATACATACATAATAATACAATAGTTACGCGTTTCTATGTATGAGAGATCCTAATCCTTACGGGGCTAGGGTTTGATACTTATTATTTATTAGGAATCAATCAATAATAATAAGGTAATTCTTGAAAACAAATAATAATAATGTGATTATTTTTCGAAACAAACTAGTGACTTCTTTGATTTTGATTAAGCATCAGATGCATGCCTTGTGCCACTATGGCATCCAATACGAGCTGATGATGTGATTTCTCAAGTGATAATGTGTACACATTAATAGCTAATATTATTTCACATCACCATGTGGTGTCCTTATGACACCATACATTTGATGCATGGAACCTACTAGTAACTCCTGTATCTTATAATTTTTGTAACAATTAAGAATGTTATAATTAATTAATCCAAATTTGGGTTCCCTTTTTAAATAAGATGTAGATATTCTTCTCTGTGGGACGATGTGATCAAATTTCTGGGATTATGCCCATTTCATGTTTGATACAGGATATATATATATATATATATATATATATATATATATATAGAACTTCTAGTAGTGTCGTGGAAATGCGTACATATGTGCCTATTGCAAGTGGAAAATATTGACTAGCCCCCATGCATCATCACAAATGAAATATACGTCTTTTTTGCTGTCAATCCTTATGGCTGGCTTCTGCCTTGTGATACCATGTTAGTTGTTAAAGATGTCGTCTAAACGCTCAAAAGCTTCGAGGGCCTCGTGTCTATCTATTTTAGTATTATTGTCACAAAGGTTTTAAAATGCTTCAAATGAAATTACTAGTCTAATTAGGTTTTTTTTTTTAAATCTCGCTTCATTTTGGCTAAGGAAGACATATTTTAGCTTAGTAAGACAGGGACTAGTCTGATAAAAAATGAGTCTCTATTTTCGGATCAAACCAAAATCCCTAGCAAGAACCAAAGCTGGCTTACAAGTATGAGTTCTAACTGTGAACACTTCATCTTAAACTGAGTTTCGGATCTGCAAATTGGAGGTAGTCCAAGTTTTGGCTCAGACGACCTTTATGCAACTTCTTTAATTTTGTTGCCATTATTGTCACTTTATTGAAGCAAATGTTTAGAGTTTGCAATTACATTTTTGTGCAAAATGACATATAAATTTGATCTTTTCAATGCTAACTAATTAAGAATTAACGAAGTAACTCTGCCTTTACACTCAAACTGGTCCAAAGTGAATGACTATTTGATTATTAATTGTAAATATACTGACGATTTCCTTTTCGTTTCTTCTTTGCTCTGAATTGCTGATCCTGTTAGGAATGTGGTGCTTAGTTAGTAGTCTTCAGTTGGCAAAGAAGCATTTGCCAACTGCAATCCAAAGAATAGAACCAAGAAGCAGTAGCAGGGCAAGCCACTCAAGCCATTGCAGTGGGTGGGGAAAAAAAAAAAAGAGAACAAATGGAACATGTATGTATAATGTGTTGTTGCCTCGTCTTGTCATCTTTGTATATCCTATGTAAAGGCCACTTATATTATGTTATGAAATCTTAATTTAAGGACGTAATATCTCGTTTTGTCAACTTACATTTTTTCAAGTTGATTGTCAAAGTAAATTTATCAACGGGTTTTCAAGAAATAATAAGTTAACTTCAAGCCGTTACATTACAAGTTAAACAAAGCCATGACACTCAACTACAGAAAGAATGAAAGAAACTTTACAATCCATCTTCCAAGCAAAGAGATCATAAACATCGAAACAAATTGATTCACACAATGCATAACAAAAGATATGGCAGAAACTACATTGTAACTCAACTCAGACATGAATCTATGGCTATACCCTGTAAGATATATAAAAGAATCTAGGACAATCCACAATAGTCTGTAAAATATTTAAAAAAAAAAAAAAGTGTAATAACTCGACCCCCATTGACAATCAAGTCAAGGCAAGATTTTGTTGAACACAGAGATAGAATAAGAGACATATTCAAGATAGTCGTCCACTTCATAACGTGCAGTGCATTTAACATAAACTAATATGGATAAACAGGCGAAAAATTAATTTCATATCATATATTCAACCATCAATGAAGGGAATAGTAATATTGACAACAGAAACCAATATGGGGGTTGGAGGGGGAGGGGAATGAACTTCTTATACATAGAAGTAAACCGTAAACATGTTTGTTGATCGTCAAGAATACAAGTAAAAAAAAAAAAAAAAAAGAGAATTCATGACAACATCAATAGGGTGAATGTTGTATCACTTGTATGTATTTACTGAAATTGCAATCTCAGGGGAGAACGACGTATCTTGAAATACTTGTCTTGATTCGATGGGAGTTCGATCGTTGGCTTGATGAACTTATCAGAACGGAGACGATCACCAAGTACTGGCCCCGTGTTTTCTTCCGCTATTATGGTATTACTGCGATCATAATCATGAGGGCGGGAATCTGATCCAGGGCCCTCGGCAGCATCCTTTTCTGGCGTGGTTGTAGCGCCGGAGAGGACGAAGAAGAAGAAGAAGAAGAAAAGAATTGCGAGAATGACACAACGTTTCGCCATGGGAATTGGTGGGTTATCTCTCTACGAAAACTTCAAAAACTTGGAAAAATGGTAAGATGGAGGCTGTATATTATACACACAAGTAGGGAATAGCTACGCGTTTTATATTATTATTATTATTATTATTATTATTATTATTATTATTATTATTATTATTATTATTATATAGTCCGAATCTGTTGGGCCTTGGTTTTGTTAGTTATATCTTTATTTAGGAACCAATCAATAATAAGGTGATTCTTGGAAACAAATAATAATGTGATTATTATTTTTCCAAACGCACTGGTAACGTCCGTATCTTATATATAATAATCTGTAACAAGAATATATATTATAATGAATCAATTCAAATTTCTGTCTTTTTTTTGAAAAATAAAAAGTCCATAGTCTAGATTTTGCATGCATTCATATTTTATTGTTATCCAAGTTCGAGCAACAAAATCATATTATAATGGAAAAGCTCTCATCATTTCAATGGAATCATTAGTCTTTTTTTATTTTTTTTGCTAGAAAACTATTTTCCCCACTATTATGATCGATTGTAAATTTAGCACAACAGCCATACCAAAAATAAATAAATAAATATAAAAATAAAATACTTATGGTGATCTTTGTCACTTCCGTACCCCTTTTTTCACTTTTTTTCTTCTTTAATTACCTCTAACGACACACCTCTCAAAATCAATCTTTTTCCCACTAATATTACTCCTATTTACCATCGGATTCACAACTGAAGGGATGAACTAATTCTATAATATATATATATATATATATTTTCAATCGGCTTCTTATGAATAGTCAGGATGAAAACAAAATCACATTGATGAACAATAAATCATTAACAGCAAAAATGAAGGAATTGCTTCAAGGCTGGAATATGTTAAAGATTACAATCTCGACACCTAACACACCCAAATGTCATTTTTATTGAATGGCTATATGCACATTGCTAACAAAGTAGCAACTGACAAGCCAGCTGTGCTGATGGATTTATAGACAAGCCTCTGGTATAGATGGATTGAATGGAGGTTCTTTTTTGAATCAAGTCCTTCCAAACCAAATTAGTACCAGTAATGATTTCTCACCAAATGTATTATCCTACCATATAACCATTAATCTCTCGCCGCGTGTGCATCATACATCTGGTGGAGATAATTTTTGGAATTCGTACCTCCAAAATCATGCTACTTACACCAGATCCTTAAATTGTTGAATCAACCTGAGCTAAACACTTAAACTTTAAACTATTAGATTGGGCTATTGTTAGTTCTTATATTTTCCTTGTACGGTAGAGACGTTGAATGATACTGGAAACAGGATTATCAGAACAAACACAGAATCTTCAAAGAAATTGCTTTTAGCCTTTTTTGGGGAATGAGTGCTGAAATTAAGTTTGAAGATGGTTATTTTTACTACGTTAGAAAGGAAAAGAACATCGAACAGAGAGTTGCATTAGTGGTGTCTGATGCAAACTTGAAGACTGTCATTTCCCATTTCCAGTTTCTCCTTTTGCGCTTTCTTTGCTGAAGCAATGAGTTAATCATTACAATAGTGCAACTCCGACAATTGAAGAGTTAGTATTTCCTCAATGCCATATGGGATCTTATCTAGATGCTAGTAGCAGTTAATGATTAGCTCTTGAAGTCTCAGAAAGCCAGTGCTCCTAATTAAGTTTCATAAGCAATAAATATTTGAGGAAATTGCAAAAAATGGTCACTTTTAATATGTTAAGTTTAAAAATGTCTATTTTTTAAACTTATGCAAAAATGTCCATTTTCCTATTTTTTAGACAATATTGCTCCTAAACAAAAATTCTAATACCAATTCTAAAAGCCTCAATTCTTTGATCTCTTCATCCGAACACCAATCCAAGCAATTGAACCTATCAAAATCTTCTTTGACACATGCTGAATAACGCCCAAATAGCCCGCGAACCCAGAATTTTATAATTGAAGAAACCCCAAATCAAGACTTGTATCACACGTTCATTGTCAAATCTGTAGCGATCGGGCAGGAATTCGATGTCGGTGCAAAAGGAAAAGTTGCTTAGAATGGCGAGACGAAACAAACCGCACCGGTCTGTGACTGGAATTTGTTCGCCTCACGTGACGATGATGTGTGAACCTTAACTATCGAGAAACGTAACTGTCTAAATTTATAATATGTAACTGTTGAGATCTACGGTTCAACTATATAAATATACAGATAATCGTCGAGAATTATCGCTATTAAATGTCAAGATATACAGATTAACTGTCGATATCTACGGTTCAACTATATAGCCATAAAGAAAAATTATTGCTTAAGAGCAATAATGTAATTTTATTTAAAAAGTGTGCTCTTCCGATCTTTTTTGCACAAGTTTTGTAAATTGGCCATATTTGAAATTGCTTTTTTGAATTTGACAATTTTAGAAATTGTCCCTAAATATTTCAACTTGAGAAATTCACCTTCAGTTGGTTCCCACTCGCGGCCTTGGAAGGCATAATTTCTTAGTTTGAGTACTTTAAGATTCGATTCGACGAGGAACCAATAACGTCCTTGTCTTTCCAATGAAGATGATAACCGTCTAAAGTCAAATTGTTGAGTGAAGGTAGAAAAATGAGGTTATCGAGGTAAACAGGAGTTGTTTCCACAACAAGACATTGTAATACTTCAAGTTTATGCAAACAGTAAAGATTGTTGAAATGGTAGGGTCCCCAATTTCTTCACATTTGGAATTCCTTGAGCAACTTCTTTAGAACATCTAAATTTTTTTACTAGGGATAATGTTTATAGGTCTTCTAAAACAACAGCAGATTTCTCCTCCTCACCACGATCAGGTAGGTATACTTTCTACCCCTTTTGGAACTTTTAAGAAGAAATGGAACATATTGTATGTGTTCTCATTTTATACTACTATGACATCTTAAGTATGTGATATATCGTTTTGTCAACCTGTGTTTCCCAACTTTATTTTCAAAGTAACTTTTTCATCTGTGGGTTTTCAAAAAATTCAAAATTAACTTCAAGCCATTACAATAAAGCCATCATAAAATAACCTGTTAAGAATGTGGCGCTTAGTTAGTACTTCACTAGGCAAAGAAGTATCTGCCGACTGCAATCTAAAGAATCAAACCAAGAAGCAGCAGGTAAAGCCAGTAATCTTCTTGGAACAAAAAAATTGTATGCGTAATGTGTTATTGCCTTGTCTTGTCATCTTTGTATATCCTATGCTGCCTTTCTAGTAAAGGCAGCTTATTTTATGTTATGAAATCTTAAGGATGTAATATCTCGTTTTCTCAACATATATTTTTCAAGTTCACTTTCAACTTTCAAAGTACATTCATCTAGGGGATATCAGGAAGTAGTAAGTTAACTTCAAGCCATTACAAGTTAAAACAAAGCCATGACACTCAACTACGGAAAGAATGAAAGAAACTTTACAATATATCTTCAAAGCAAAGAGATCATAAAAATGGAAACAAATTGCTTCACACAATGCCATATAAGTCATAACAAAAGAAATAGCAGAAACTACATTGTAACTTAACTCAGACATGAATCTAGATAGCTAGGACAATACCTTGTAAAATATATATTAAAAAAAATGTAATAACTCAACCCCGTTGACAATAAATCAATGCAAGATTTTGTTGAAGAAATCACAAAGAGAGAATAATAGACGGTTCAACATAGTCGTCCATTTCAAATTATGCAGACTGCAGTGGAAGACTGCATTTAACGTAAACTAATACGGATAAACATGCAAAAAAATTAATTTCATACCATATTCAACCATCAAAGGAGGAGTAGTGAACACTAATATTGACAACAGAAACCAAATTCAGGGGGAAAATGAACTTTTTATACATAGAAGTAAACATAAACATGTTGTTGATTTTAAGAATATACATAAAAAGAGAGAATTCAGGACTACATTAATACTGTGAATGAATGTATGTTTTTACTGAAATTGCAATCACACTACATTAATACTGTGAATGAATGTATGTTTTTACTGAAATTGCAATCACGGGGGAGGGGAGAATTAATCCAAGAAAGCATCCATCGGTAGCTGGGCTGACTTCACTTCAATGGCTCTGATTCCTCTGCTTCTGAAGGATCTTGACAATGGTTGGGTACCTTTCACTTCTATCCGGAATTACAGTCATCACATCATGATTGTATGATGGCGCCAATATTATTCCCTTGTCGTCATTGCGGTCGTTGAGGTGGAGAAAGTGGTGGCTGTGGCGGTGCATTCCCAGCCTCGTCCGAACAACACGTCCACTGCGAGAACGACGTATCTTGAAATACTTGTCTTGATTCGATGGGAGTTCGATCGTCGGCTTGATGAACTCATCAGAACGGAGACGATCACCAAGTACTGTTTGCGTGTTTTCTGTCGCTATTATGGTATTAATACAGCGATCATCATCACGCGGGCGGGAATCTGATTCGGGGCCCTCGGCAACATCCTTTTCTGGCGTGGTTGTGGCGCCGGAGAGGACAAACATGAAGAAGAAGAAGAAGAAAAGAATGGCGAGAATGACAGAACAATGTTTCGCCATGGGAACTGGGGGGTTCTCTACGAAAAATCTCAAAAACTATCTTGTCTATGGAAGAATGATACGATGGAGGCTGTGTATTGTGTGTGTATATATATACACACAGGTCGGGAATAGCTACGCGGTTATTATTATTATTATTATTATTATTATTATTATTATTATTATTATTATTATTATTGTTGTAGTCCAAATCCTGATGGGCCTTGGTTTTGATATATCTATATTTAGGCATCACTATAGTCATACCAAATAAATAAATAAATAATAAAATACTTATGGTGATTTTTTTTTCACTTTGGTACCCTTTTTTCACTTTTTTTCATCTTTAATTACCTCTAATTCCACACCCTTCTCAAAATCAATCTTTTTCCCACCGATATTACTCCTATTTACCATTGGATTCACAACTAAAGGGAAAAACTAATTCTATTTTATATATAGAGGGAGAGACACACACACAAATATATATATATATATATATATATATGCAATCGGCTTCTTATGACTGGTAAGGATGAAAACAAAATCTCATTGATGAATAATAAATCATTAGCAGCACCAACAAAAAGAGGAATTGCTTCAATGCTGGAGTATTTACATATATGTTCAAGATTACAGTCTTGACACCTAACAGAGCCAAATATCATTTTTATAGAATGGCCATAGGCACGCTTAACAAAGTAGCAGCTGTGCTGATGAATTTATAGACAAGTCTTTGGTGCATATGGATTGAATGGAGGTTCTTTCTTGAATCAAGTTATTCCAAACCGAATTAGTACTTCCAAAATCATGTCAGTTACGCTAGATCTTTAAATTGCTGAAGCCACTTGATCTAGATGCTTAAACTTTAAACTATTATTAGACCGGGCTATTTTTAGTTCTTCCATTTTCCTTGTACGGTAGAAACATTGAATGATATAGTAAACGGAAATATCAAATAAACAGAGAATCTTCAAACAAGTTGCTGTTAGCCTTTTTGGGGGAATGAGTGCTGCAAATAAGTTTGAAGAAAGTTATTTTTACTATTTTCATTAAAAGGGAAAAGAACGAGGAACAGAGAGTTGCATTGGTGGTGTCTGATGCAAACTTGAAGACTGTCATTTCCCATAGATCCAGTTGCTTCTTTTGCACTTTCTTTGCTGAAGCAATGAGTGAATCATTACAATAATGCAACTTCGACAACTGAAGGGTCGGTATTTCTCCAATGTCACAAGGGATCTTATCTAGATGCCAACGGCGGTTAATGATTAGCTACTGAAGTCTTAGAAAGTGGATACTATCAGCTCCCCCGGTGCTCCAAATTCAGTTTCATAAGCAATAACTATTTCAACTTGAGAAATTCGTCTTCAGTTGGTTCCCACTCGGGGCCTTCAAGGGCATAATTTCTGAGTTTGAGCACTTTATTCGACAAGGAACCAATAACCTCCATGTCTTTCCAAGGAAGATGATAACTGTCTAAAGTCAAATTTTTTAGTGGAATGGAAAAATCAGGTTATCGAGGTAAGCAGGAGTTGGTTCCACAAAAAGACATTGTAATACTTCAAGTTTATGCAAATGGTAAAGATTGTTGAAATGGTGGAGTCCCCAGTTTCTTCACATTAGGAATTCCTTGAACAACTTCCTTAGAACATCTAAAATTTTTTACCAGGGATGATATTTGTAAGTTTTCTAAAACAACAGCAGATTTCTCCCCCTCACCAGGATCAGATAGATGTACTGTCTACGCTTTTGGAACTTTTAAGAAGAAATGGAACCTATGGTATGTGTTCTTATTTTATACCATGACATCTTAAGTTAAGAATGCAATATATAAGTGGCGGAGCCAGCAAAAAAAGTGGGCTGTGCTGGATTGAAGAAAAAAATTTTCCGCCTAGTACACACGGTTTAATTACCTAATATATATATATATATATATATATATATATTTTACAACCTAAAATTTTTTTTTCCCAATTTGGACTGCGCCGCGGACCAAGGGAGCACCCCCTAGATCCGCCAGTGCAATATATCGTTGTCAATTTATGTTTCCCCACTTTAATTTTCAAAGCAACTTCATCTACGGGTTTTCGACAAATACACACATAGACACATAAAAGGAAATTAGTCTGCGGTACTTTTGTACGGCAATTTCCCACCAAAAAACTGTTAGTAGTTTTTTTGACGTCTTGTTTCCTATTGCGGTAACTTGTGTGATGTTCTAAATTTTTCAATTTTTCTTTAAATTTTTTATTGTCTTTTGTCTTATTCATCCAATTTTTTGAAATAAGATTCATTATTCAATCTAATAACTAACAGACATTTATCATCATTTAATTATTTAAATTATGGATAAATTTGACTATGCAATGATGAATAGGTGTCCATATAATTAAAATATTTGTAATTTATAATTTTTTTAGCAAAAAATTTATAGTTTATAGTTCATAAAACAATGAAGATTAATATGAACAAGAAACTTAATTGTTAACCGGTGTTCGTCAAATAATAATAAGATAATAGAAATTAATATATATGAATGAGTAACTTACTTGATAATCCATGTTCATCGAATAATAAAATTCTTTTTAGAACTTTTATTTTTTATGAATTCTACTTAATTAATTAATAATATATATCGTTATTTTAGGTTAATTAAAAATTATAATTGTATTTTTTACTAATTTTTATTAATTTTTCCCGCTATAAATAAATAATAATAATTACGACTACTTTTTCTTAAAAAAATATATGCCTACTTTTATATATAATTAATTTATGTCATCTTCATACAATCTAGCTTTATTGGTTTTAAATAAAAAATATTTTCAAATTACGTGACACCGTACCAACTAAAAACTATTTCATACAATGTCATTTATCTAAATTAGTGCCAAAAAATAAAATGATATTTATTTGCTTCAACAATAGCAATAGGATTAAATTTTGCTGTAAATTATAGTTACTTTGACATGATAAGAACAAAATTACATTATTATTTAGTTGATATTAAAAATTAATTATTTCTTAATGGGTAACGTAGCTTTACAAATTTTCAGTATTAAAAAAAATTATAAAAATTTCATATTATTTATTTTTTAAAAAGTAATTTGATATCTATTTTTCCTACGTGAAAATCTAGTAGAAAATTAACTTCAAACCATTACAAGAGCGCCAACATACTCAGCTTCTGAGAAAGAATGTATTACAATCCATCTCCCAATCAAAAAGATAATAAATATCCTAACAAATTGCTCCAACCAATCCATAATACATAGACTGTGAGTACATTAATGGATTGCAAAAACCACATGTTTACCTTCAAATTAAAAGACAGAAGAAAACATGGTTGGAGTGGAAGACTGCTTTTAATGTAAACTAATGCATAAACTCCGTCGTGTCCAGTTTGATATCATATTCAACCAACAAAGGGGTAATTTTGATCTAACACTCAACAAAGGGGAGAGTACTGACAAGAAACCAATCTCAGGAAGAAAAATGAACTTTTACTCATAGAAGTAAATGGTAAACAACTTGTTGATATTCAGGATTCAAGAATACAAGTAAAAAGAGAGAATTTAAGACTATATCAATACGGAAATTAAAGAACTAATCCAAGAAAGCATCTATTGCCATGGGTGGCTCACATCACTTCAATGGTCCTGATTCCTCTGCTTTTGAAGGATCTTGGCAGCGGTTGGGTACCTCTCACTTCTATCGCCTGAATGAATTCTGCTTATCACATCTTTACTGGATGATGGCGCCAATTTTCCCTGATCCCCTTCTTTGTCGTTGAGGTGGACATAGTGGTGGTGATGGCGGGGCATTCCCAGCCTCATCCCAACAATACGTCCGCTGCAAGAACGATGTATCTTGAAATCCTTGTCTTGATTTGATGGAAGATCAATGGTCGGCTTGATGAACTGATCAGAACGGAGATGATCACCACGTAGCGTCTCTGTGTTTTCTTCTGCTATTATCATGGAATTGCTATGATCATCATCATCAGGAGGGCGGGAATCTGATTCAGGACCCTCGGCAGCATCCTTTCCTGGCATGGCTGTGGTGCCTGCTCTTCCGATCTTGGGAAGAAGAAGAAGAAAAGAATTGCGAGAATCTCAGAACAATGTTTCGCCATGGGGATTGGTGGGTAATCCCTCTACGAAAATCTCAAAAACTATTTTGTATGGAAAAATGGTAAGATGAAGCCTCTGTATTGTGTATATTATTATCATATATAGAAGGGAATCGCTACGCGTTTCTACATAATCCGAATCCTGAGGGGGGCTTGGATTTTTTGAACCAATCAATAATTAGGTGATTCTTGGAAACAAGTAATAATGTGATTATTATTTTTCTCAACAAACTAGTAACTTTCTATCTTATATAAGAAGACATTTTCTATGGTACCAAATAAGACTCAATAAGTGGAGCTCAATTACTAATTACAAGTTACCAAATGGTTGATAGTAATACCAAATATTATTAAATGAACTTTTCTTAATCA